>NQII01002350.1:1284-134922 GCA_002778355.1 Clitarchus hookeri
GGAAAGAAGTAAACAAGAAAATCTACTGGAAAAATCACACTCCGTCTTCGACAAGATATTGTCGTCCAATTTCGTTTAAATTAAAAAAGAGAATGACGAGAACACTAAAGAGGAATATAATAACATTGATAAGCAAATAAAGAAATTGACACCTACATCCATTGTTTTGGGAGACAGAACAATCCATTTCAAGCACATTCTGATTTGCATAATGCTAGATGGCAAAACGATAAAGGTTTTAACTGAAACAAAAATCGCACAAGCTTGTAACGTTTGCAAAGCCACACCCGTCTTAATGAATGATTTACAAAATGTTAAAAGGAGAGCAGTTTACACAAATACGTACCGATTTGGTATTTCTATCTTGTATGCTCATCTGAGATGCTACGAATATTTACTACATATATCTTTTAAATTAGAACTAAAGCAATGGCAAGCCAGAGGCAAANACAAGAAAATCTACTGGAAAAATCACACTCCGTCTTCGACAAGATATTGTCGTCCAATTTCGTTTAAATTAAAAAAGAGAATGACGAGAACACTAAAGAGGAATATAATAACATTGATAAGCAAATAAAGAAATTGACACCTACATCCATTGTTTTGGGAGACAGAACAATCCATTTCAAGCACATTCTGATTTGCATAATGCTAGATGGCAAAACGATAAAGGTTTTAACTGAAACAAAAATCGCACAAGCTTGTAACGTTTGCAAAGCCACACCCGTCTTAATGAATGATTTACAAAATGTTAAAAGGAGAGCAGTTGACACAAATACATACCGATTTGGTCTTTCTATCTTGCATGCTCATCTGAGATGCTACGAATATTTACTACATATATCTTATAAATTAGAACTAAAGCAATGGCAAGCCAGAGGCAAAGAAGCTCAAGAATTGGCTAAAGAAAGGAAGAAAACTATCTGCAACGATTTTTTCAAAGAAATGGGGCTTGTTGTCTACCAACCAAAACAAGGAGGAGGTAATAGTAATGATGGAAACATGGCTAGAAAGTTTTTCAAAAACCCTGAGCAAATATCCCGAATCACAATAATCTCACGAACGTTGATTGGGACGATTTTCAAATATTTTATGTGCAATTTCAAGTGGCCATTATATAAATGAAGAAAATTTTGGGGCATATAGCTATGCGACAGCTGAAACGGCGGTCCATCTTTATGTTTGGTACAGAATGAGTGCAGGTGTACATAAGATTTTGATCCACGGAGCTGATATAATCAAATCTCTTGCGTTACCCGTGGGACAACTATCGGAAGACGTAATAGAAGCCAGACACAAAGACTATAAAAATTTGCGACAGTCTCACTCAAGAAAAACGTCTCGAATAAATACAAATACAAACACTTTCCACTAGATGTTTATATCTTAGGATCCTATAACTACAAGCAAAAGGAAAAAACCCAAGAAAACAAAAAAGGTTTTCAATGATGTCATAGTTGGGATGTACGGGTGCCTACATTTCTCAGCGGAGTTGAGAACCATGTGAACGAAGATAAGGATGAATCTGATGAACACGAGGATGATATTTAGAGCATATGATTTAAATTAAGATACTCCTTTGTATTCATGTAAATAAAAAAACAAAAAAATTCTGGTTGTATTTTTTTAGGGGTAGTGAAACCCCCTAAAAAACCTTAAAATGTTTTTTTTTGTTCATATTCACATCAAAAAGTTCAAGTTTAAACTTCGCCAAGTAAAATAGTCATACAAAACATAAATATGATTTTTTTCCTCGTAAGTTAGCAATCCGGCCTTATATGGGTCGCATAAGTAGGCATCTTTGCGTTAGGATGTAATTTTATAAATTTTACGAAAGTAATATTTGCTATGTTAAATATCTGCATTATTGTCGCCGAAGAGCCGTAGAAGACTAGATGTCATACTTTACTCTAATATATTTTCCAATATATACAATTTATTATCTTGACATTTTGACTGTAACTTTTCATAATTACAAACTTTTCAATCACTCTGTGGTAGAAGTCAGAAATATTTGTTATAATTTTTTTTTCTATTGATAGCATTGCCAATGCATTTAGGCGATCTTGACTCATAGTGTTCCTCAAAAATGTAATAACCTTTTTAAATCAGAAAAAAAAATTCTGCTTCAGCTGTTGTCATTGGTATGGTAAGTAATATACAAAGTAGTTTCTTTACTTCCTGAAATACGTCCTATATGTTGTTGTTCATTATTAAATTCAAGTACCCAAGGTGCCATAAATTTGCCAGAAATCCTGTCTTTCATACAAAATAGAAAGTTCGGTTTTCAGTCTTTTTTTGTTTAAGACAGGATAATTTGCTACAGAAATATCTAATAGTTTATCAATAAATCTTGATGAATAAGCAGCAAAGTTTCCTCCATCTATAAATTAAGCCGCATCATAATGCTACGAATTTTTGAACCTGTCTTTTGCGTGAGTGATTATTACGTCAGAAACTTATTTTGCAGCCGTACTTAAATCTTCACGCCTACATCGTTTAGGTGCACTTTCAGTCATTTCGTAAACTTTGAGACCACTGTAAATAGTTTCAATGCTATCTCTCACACTTTGTGCAGCTCGTGCAAAACATTCCACCCCACTTTTAATACTTAAAGAATCCGCTTGACGAGACTGTACTTGTTGGAATGGAATGTCAACATGTGGCATGATTCTGTGAAAAAATGAGATCCAGAAATTGAATCCAATATCCTTAAGAAAATGACTGAGCCCACGGGCCTCACATACAGTTTCTTTGTTCTGGTCACGCTCTAGTGTTTCAAAACGTATCTCTATTTTCATATACCATATTTATGATTCTAGACTCTAAATTACACCTTTTTTGAGATGGCCTTGGAATCCTACATTCCACTTTCTCTCCCAATACAGCCAGTCGTTTGGGTGAATTTGAAGAAAAAAACTGGTTTGCCATCGATACTAGAGAAAAATACTTTGGCAGGTTTATTTTGTGAGGCACACTGACTAAATATCAGATTCAACTGATAATGCGTAGCAGTGTGTGAAGTGGACATTACTAAAAACATATCTTATTTAAGCTTGTACGCCATTTATTTTTCCGCACATGACTTGTGCTATAAGTTTCTCCTTACTTTCACCGATTAACGGACATATTTATTTAAGGATGTATTATGAATTTATCTTTTGCATCTTGCTCTTCTTAATTTAAAAAAAACACACCAAAATTTTTCATAAGCTATTGCACAATATTCATATCTTAAAACTAAAACAGTTTGAGTTCGATCTGACGTGTCGGTTATATCATCAGCAATGAGAGCGCCATCTTTAGCCGAATCAATTTCAAGTTTAATTGCTTCCCGACAGACCTCCAACATACGATCCAGCAATTCATTTTGAATAGTTTTTGAACTACCTTTAAATAAGTCACTACTTTCCACATGATTCTTGATAGCATAGTCTACACTGCTGTTTAAATCAATCAGACTTCTTAATATTCCTGGGTGATTTGATGTTTCCGATTCGTCATGAATTCTAAGCGCCAGTTTAAAGCACCGCAAAATCGTACACAGTTAGTAATCTTAGATAAAATGTAACGATTTTTTTCTACCTGCTTAAAAAGCAAGTTTTTGAATTGACAAACAATAAGCGGTGTCAAGCTGAATTAATATGTTAACATTTCCAGTATCGGCCACATGAAGTAAATTTGTGATATGTGTTTTGTTTGTAGAGTGTTTTTTAATATATTATTTTAAGTGCTCTGAGCCTTTAACACCTTTCGTATTCCACGAGGGTTCTCCATGGGCACATGGAAAATAAAACTGTGTATTTCTTCTGGACACCCGCAAATCCAAGATGTTTCATAGTAAATCTTCTTATTGAAATATCATTTGTATTCACCTTTTTATTTTTGTAGCTTGTCATAAAACTAAGGTCGGGAACTGGTCGGCCTAATGTCTTTAATTCAAGTTTCTCTGCGAATGTTTTTAGCGCGAACGGTGATCCAACAGCACACCCACTGAACTCATTATAAAGAACCTTCACAAAATACTGACGAAATCCCGACACGTTGTAAACAGAATGGAAGTTGGCCAGAAACTGGTCAAGCCACCTAAAAAATGTCTGTCATCGTAAATCTTCGGTTAGTGTCGGAGGGTTTCGGCCGTTTCGGGAGACGTCTGTGATCCACGGAATTCAGTGAGCTGGAGGGGGGAAGAGAGCAACCCTTTGTTACGAACTAGTAACAATGTAGTATGTCAATGTGAGAGTATGCTGGGGGCTGGGGGTGTATCTCAAATAATGACTCATGATTCGGAAGAGCACAACGGTATAAGATGAGTTTTATTAACATTAGAATTATACAGTAGCTATTTAAATTACTATTGATCGGGGGAGCTTTACATTGAATTTAATATGATTCATTATTAAGTTTAATTCACGCAATTTTATTTAAACCTAGCTGGAAAGTCATCACCTTGTGGTAGCCGGAGGCTGATTCTCCGAGACGGTTAACGCCGGCCGGACACACATATCTTCGTGGTTTGCTTCGCTGGTCGAGTCGCCCAAAGGACTAAAGACGAAAGACACCCTTCCGGGTGTTACGCCGGCCTATATCAAGCGCGTAGTTCTGCGGCCCCGCTCAGTGACCGGTGGAAGGGATTTCTGCAACTGTCTTCTTTCGCAAGGATCGATGACCAAATGGTGGCGTTGCAATCCCGCTCGTTTCCAGGTTTAATGTTTGAAGGTGTGACTGTCATGATGCGACATCACCCGACCACCATATAGGATCTGGGTGACTTTGACCTTAACCTTGACCTTAGATGGCTTTACACCCAAATATCACATAAACTTCCAAAAAGTTCAAAAAAATTTATAAACACTTACAGATTTATTAAAAACTTAAAAAAAATATATTATAATAATGTTTTGGTTTGGAGGGAACAGGGGTACCTGAGCCGACCAGCTAATTTGTTATGAAATAACCCTAATGCTATATTGGTTCCAGGTGATCTTGAACTTGACCTTTCAACATTACCTTTCGACATTAACCATAAATCCAAAAAATCGCAAAATTGTCCATAAAATCAAAAAAAAAAGTTTTCAAAACCCCCAAAACTTTATTTTAATAATTAAAAAAATTATATAAAAATATTATAAAAAATTAAAAAAACATTTATTTAAAAACTTACCTTTCTTGAGATTTCCTCAGCACCATGTCCAGCAGACGAATGACCCCCACCAATGTTTCTCGTTGGTTAATTAGTCGGCAGGCTACAGATACCCTCTCTGCACCACACACCATGCTCACCTCAACCCTCCACACCACCACCACCCTCGCATTCGTAAAAATTAAGCAAAATCTCAGAAAAATCGAAAAAAAAAAAAAAATTACCATTTTAGAAATTCTTGGCCCACTCTACCCCAACACCCTAAAAATGCCCTCCTCCCACCCACCACATTCCAGAAATCTAGAAAACTAGCAAAAAATATATAAAAAATATTATTAAATTCGAGGAAAAAATTAAATCGATTACTCCGACACCCATGTTGTAAACCAGTGACCTTGGTTTTGTCCCAATGACCTTAAAAATAAAAAATCGGAAAAAATGCAAAAATCAACGAACAAATTATGTCAGTGATTACAACTCTTATGTGAATTTTGGACAACCTTGAACACTTGAATGACCTTAACCCGATAAATTACCTTAAAAAAAATATTTCAACATTCTGAATTATCTAAAAAAATTATTTTAAAACTTCCAAAATAAGATTAAAATTAAAAATGTCGAACAATTTTGTAAATAACACTTGAATACTTAAATGCAGGATGTCCAGAGCTCGATGGAAGGTGGAACGATCAGCCACAAAGCACCCAACATTAAGGCCAGCATACTACTGACACCTATTACCAGCCCTTAAACTTTTATTGACTGATTACTCATATTCGCTTGACCTCTTTCCACCAACACGTCACCAAGACAACATATTATATTATTCTCTCTTGATTGGTTGTTGGTTGCATGATATCTCGTTCTCTGCTGATATCTCATTCTCTGTAGATAATTAATGTAGCCTAAAGTGCGCCACATCGCAGTTCTTCATCTGATGCGAGAGGTGACAGATCACACTCTCTTCGTTGCCGTTTTCAGCATTCAGTATGGTAAGTAATTTTTTTATGTTCATCACTTCCATCAAACGTTTTACATACATTTCCGCGCCTAATTAAAAATGCACCAAAAATTTCGAATACCAGTTAGGACCAGTGAACTATTTGAATNTACATACATTTCCGCGCCTAATTAAAAATGCACCAAAAATTTCGAATACCAGTTAGGACCAGTGAACTATTTGAATGTAGATATAAAGACGAAGTGTTCATTTAATAGCATGTTTACAACCATAATCCCGATTTCATCTTTGGTGATATCATAATTGACTCCAGCTAGACTGCCTATGTNAATAGCATGTTTACAACCATAATCCCGATTTCATCTTTGGTGATATCATAATTGACTCCAGCTAGACTGCCTATGATGTCGTCGATGCTACTCGCAAACCATTCTGGTAAAATCCTTTGAGACTTGGAATGTACGAGGGCAGCTAGGGTGATAAACAGTCTTATATTTCATGCTCTTATCAGACATCAATACTTTGGTCAATCCCAGTCCTCCGCATTCCTCCTCCTCATGAATCCTCATCCTCAATACTCAACAATCTTATTCCTAAATGTTCAAAGAATCCTCAACAATCAACCTCACCAATCATCCTCAACAATCCTCCTCAACAATCCTTCTCCTCAACAATACTCCTCCGCAATATTCCTCCTCCTATGTAATCCTCCTCCTATGTAATCTTCCTCCTCCATAATCCTCTTCAGCCATCCTTCTCTTTAGCAATCCTCCTCATCAATCCTCCTCCTCAGGAATCCTCTTCCTCAGCAATCCTCTTTTTCAGGAATCCTCCTCCTCAATCTTCAAAATCCTCACCAATCCTCCTAAAAAATCGTCCTCTCCACAGTTCTCCTCCTCCACAGTCCTCCTCCTCTGTGATCCTCCTCTTCTGAAATCCTCCCTCTCCTCCTCAATCCTCCTCCTCGTACCTCCTCCTCGTACCTCCTCCTCCTCAGCAATCCTCTTCCTCTTCAGTAATCCTCAGCAACCCTCCTCAGTAATCCTCCACCTCATCAATGCACTAAGATATTTTTATATTTACATGTTTTTATATTATCAAATAATATGCTTATAGGCAAGAGTATGTTTTCGAGAAAGTGCGCTAGCATGAATATGAATCACTCTGAAGTATATTGTATATCTCGGACTTTTTAAGTCAGCTGAGTTTTCTTTGACAAACAAACGAACTGAGAAAGGAATGTTTTTGAGGAATGAGAATTTTTTTAGGGGTGTTTTTAAGGATTGAGGATTTTTTTAGGAATAATTTTGAGGAATTAGGAATGATTTTGAGGAATGAGGAATGATTTTGAGAAGTAAAGAATATTTCTGAGGAATGTTTTTGAGGGATGAGGAATGTTTTTGAGAAAAGGGTAATATTTTTAAGGAATGAGAAATGATTATAAGGAAATCGGGAATATTTTGGGTGAGGAATGGTAATTACTGAGGATTGCTGAGAATTGCTGAGAAGGATTGGTGTGGAGCATCATTGGTAAGGAATGCTGAGGAAAAATAAAGAGGGTTGGTGTGGAAGATTACTGAGGAGGATAAGGATTGCTGAGGAGGAAGACAAGGATTGCTGAGGAGGAGGAGGAGGATTTCTGAGGACGATTGCGGAGGATGAGAATAATTGAGGAGGATTTTTAAGGACAATTCGTGAGAAGGATTGTTGAGCATTGATTGAGCATTGAGTAGGAAGATTGCTGAGGAATGAGGATGAGGATTCCTGAGGAAGAGGAATGTGGAGGACTGGGATTGACCAAAGAATTGATGTCTGAGAAGAGCATGAAATATAAGAATGCTTATCACCCTAGCTGCCCTCGTTCATTCCAAGTCTCAAAGGCTTTTACCAGAATGGTTTGCGAATAGCATCGACGACAACATAGGCAGTCTAGCTGGAGTCAATTATGATACCACCAAAGATGAAATCGGGATGTTGGTTGTAAACATGCTATTAAACGAACACTTCGTCTTTATATCTAAATTCAAATAGTTCACTGGTCCGAACTGGTATTTGAAATTCTTGGTGAAATTTTAATTAGGTTTGGAAACGTTTGATGGAAGTGATGAACATAAAATAATAACTTACCATACTGAATGCTGAAAACGCCAACGAAGAGAGTGTGATCTGTCACCTCTCGCATCAGATGAATAACTATGATATGGAGTATGCCAAAAAAGTGATGAAAAAAAAAAGGAAACAATGGCAGATCTTTAATTATTTCTTGTAAATATAAGACATATTTTATATTCCAGATACTGTTGAGAATACTATGTTTCAGAATGAATGCTGGTGACTAAGTATGGTTTGTGGCTTGGCACCATGTGCAGAATCGGTGAGACTTGCAGACCAAGTTCGTATCTTCAGAGAGTGTTCAGCCTTCACTCTGGATTTCTTTGACAATCACATTATCTTCAAGTTGGTTTCCGCACGTAACTAGCAAGTCAGTCATGCAATCATGTGATTACGGGTAATGGACTTTGACTTTCCAAAAACTAAGAAAGAAACTACGTGACTAACTATTTATAAGAAATGTATATTGTTAGAGAAATAAGTACTGCTGTAAAAAAACAGAACTACAGAAATAAGTACAAGGGTTGTTTCTCCTTTGTTTCCTCCTTTATTTGCTGGCCGCCCATTTTCAAATAAACCAAAACCAAATTTTCGTGACAATCTTTTTTTTTTTTGTAGACATGAATAAAAATAGTTTGAGTAATTACAGTGTATCGCAGCTTCTAAAGAAAATGTTACGTAATTTTTTTAGGTTCATACAAAAGATTGGGTGTTGTTTTTTTCATTCTCACCGGCATCGGTAAGGAAGCTACATTTGTCTACGTTTTGTGAACAGGCACATGGGATCATGATTGGAGACATGGTAGGAAACTGTAAGTTTGGCAACTCGAGAAGTTGTTACGTTATTTGCATGAAATGGTCAGCACGTGAGTTCTGGAAACCACGGTGTGCATTTCGATGGGAAACCGTGTGCTGGAAGTTGTGTGTTTACAGGTGCCTGATGTGTTGTACCGCTGCACATTAATTATGATTCGGCTGCAATGTAAGAGAAATTTTGTAAACCAAACTGAGAATTTCTTGTAATAATACAAATGCTAGCACTTGTACAAAAAAATTGTTGTAAACCTGTTGCATTTGTACTTGTGCAAAAACCNATTGTAAACCTGTTGCAATTGTACTTGTGCAAAAATCGGATTTGTAAAACTATAGAAATATTATTGCAGTATTACTGGCACTTTGTAAACCGCTGAAAATCTCTTCGAAAAGCCCAATCGGTTTTTCGAGGATTTTGATACATTTTATAGCTATTTGTAGGTTAATTCGGTTTTAAAAAATGTTTACTATGGTTTTGTTGAAAGCCGTAAATTTTATCGAAATTGATTTTACTATACTGTGTATGGAATATTTGCAATCCAAATAATTATATTAGACGTACTAGTATTGAATGTCTTGTTAAAAAAATTGTCTTGTGAAATGCTTATATTTATTATACATAAAAAATGTCACATGTCAATTAAACATTGGACTGCATTTCAGAAACTGAAGGAGGGATAGACTGTAAAAAAATTTCTGTAACTGGAACAAACATATTCTTGTATAACCAAAAAAATTTTTTTATTCACAAAATTATATTTGTAAATTTCCAGAGTTTGTTCATTTGCAAGACAAGCGTTTGTTTGAATAACGAAATAAGTTTGTGTTGTTAAAAATACATAGTAAACAGCCGCGCGTCACTCATCACTTCTAGGAATTCCACACACTGCGAGAATAGCCAACCCGGCTCGAAAAGGGCTGCACTTTTAAACATTATAGCATATTTAAGAATGTTATTTCTGTGGCTATCAACGTAGCAGCAAATTTTATTATTATGTTTGAAGTATTTTAAAATTGGTCTTAAAAAGGGCACGAACAGCGGATTCGGGGCTTNTTAAAAATACATAGTAAACAGCCGCGCGTCACTCATCACTTCTAGGAATTCCACACACTGCGAGAATAGCCAACCTGGCTCGAAAAGGGCTGCACTTTTAAACATTATATCATATTTAAGAATGTTATTTCTGTGGCTATCAACGTAACAGCAAATTTTATTATTATGTTTGAAGTATTTTAAAATTGGTCTTAAAAAGGGCACGAACAGCGGATTCGGGGCTTAAATTTTAGATAAAGTGTTACAGCAAAAACAAAATATTGGGGTTCAGCTTGAATTACTTAATCACAACTATCATAATTGCACGCAACAATAAGCATAAAAACATTGAAACATAAGGAAATGAAACGTCGCCGGAATTAATTACGTATATACACACATAAATACACATATAATATCATTTAAAAGTTTTTGCAAGCGTAACTGAAATTTTTTGTATAAAAACCAATTTTTGTACATTTACAAAAAAACAGTATTACAAACCTGTTGTGTTCGTGCACTTACAAGAGCAACAGCTGTATTTCTATATAAAAACACTGGCAGAAATACTGGTAGTCAGTAAATTGCCAATACCATCTCAGAATTTCAAGTTAAGACGTGCGCTAATGGCCAATGAGTCATCACTTCCGAGAATCCACTTTTGGTGAGGGCTACTCCTTACCTTTGACGATAGGGCAAAGTCCATTTTGACTGGTTTTAAAAGAATGTGTATCCCTAAGTCACTGGTTTGCAACATTAGTTTTGTAACCGTACATGCTAGGTTTTGTAAATTTATGAGATTGTAGCTGCGATAGTACATATATATACTTTTCTTTTAAATATTTATATTAATGTTCAGAATTATTTCTTGATTCATATTTTGTATTTGATAATGTTCCTCTAGACAGCTAAATTTGACAAGTGAGCTCCAATATTACGAGTACATTCGTGTGTTTTCGCATGGTTTCCTTTGAATAAAATATTATAAGTGACAAAAATAAACAACAGAATGCAGTTATAAAGAAAATAAAACATCTTCGAAAAATGAAATATCTGTCGGCAGCATTCATTTTCTCCTGTATGTACAAAGTTACATTTTTTTTTGTTTACCTTGTAATTAAGTGCCAAACTAATTTCAGTACCGCTGCGAGCTCTGCACAAACTTGCTATTCTCTTTTAGAGGCATATTAACACGATATTAAATTATCGAAATTACGTATAACCTATTATATTGGAAAAGCGTGTCCCAATGCATCTGTGGCGTAGTGGTTAGTGTACTTGCTTCAACTGATGGGATTCCGGGTTCGATTCTCGCCATCCCTCTGAAAGTTTTCGAAGTCTAAGTTGGCTTGGGACATGGCTTGACTGACCTATAATTTTCATACCATAAAAACTACATTAAAAGACAAATAAGTTTGTAGAAGTTCAATAGTAGCGTGTGATTTTGCAAGGAAAATAATTGGAGAATTGCTCTACACATATTGTACAGGATAGTCGTTAGTAGGTTACGATACTTATCTCTTCAAATACTGAATATATTCAGTACACTTTTCAAGCAAATTCTTGCAATGTTTACAAAGAATTTTTTTAGTGTTACCTAATTTTTTTTGTAACTAGTTAAATTTTTTTTTTTGTAAAAGTACTAAAAATGCGCTTCTGTGTGGTGGCCGATGACTTCCACCATTCTCCTTCTCGCACCTTGAGAGACTGTCACGTGGTCAGCGCCTGATAGGTACTGCAAGTTTCCAACCAGATGGAGTAAGGGAAGGGGTAAGGTGAGTGTGTTTCTGACGACTAGGAGCGCGGAGAGACGTGGGTTCGGACACCCGAGTGAGAGAAACTGAACGACAAGTAGAGACGGTGGTTAGCATTGGCCTTGCAGTGACGAGATGATGGCAAAGAGTGACGGATGTCAAAAGACGTGATAATTTTGCGGTCCACGGCAGGCCATCAGATCAACTAAAATTTAATTACTTAATTTTCTCTTTTTTAATTTTGTTGTTTGTGGTCTTATTTCCCAATTCACTGAAAAAATAAATTGATAGATAGTCTGTGGGAATATCAGTTGGAATAATGATCAAGGCGACTACGCTAACGCAAGTCTCAGGTCGGGTATTTTCATGACATAAGTGATAAATTATCTCCAGGATTTTGGAATTGTATTATTTCGGTTTTGTTTCACTAAATTTTCATTGCAATGCTGGTGTCATTCAGTTTTAATATATTAAATGGTATCACTGCATTTCTTTAATTTATGTGTGTCTTGTAAGATAACATATCAGTGTAGCACATTTGAATTGTACCGTGCTTTCACAGTTGTAACATACCGAACCATTACCATGACTTAGTTTCATTTAAATACAAGATAATGGATGTTAGGTCAAATACACCAGATACCAATACGGGACAGCTTGAAGATATCTGCGAGAAAATCCAGCGCGGTTGTCACCTCCAGGCAGTATACAGCAGTACATCTGTGTATTCATATATGTTAAAAGTGATAGTACCAACATAGTGGATATGAAAACGAAATTTTCTTTCCTCTTTGGAAAGTGTATTTAACAATGGTTAAAAATTAAATCGTGAGATTTAAATCTTAATACATCAAATATTCCAAATTTGGAAAACATTTACTGACAAATTATAATAATATATAAATTTAGAAATACTCTGAAAATATAATAATAACACCTCTTGCCACTAGGTTACTTTTCGCACAATCGCCCGTCCTACTTTTATAAAGTTGTCCGGTATTTGTCTCTTGTATATTTGATTAGATCCCTTAAACTTTTACTATCAGAACTAAACTAATAGTTAATTTTTTAATTCACTTTCGGTTGAACTAGTTTTATTTCTTGTCTTTGAAAAGGCAAACGTCAAAGAATTCCATTGTTTACTGAATAGCTTAATTGTTAGCATCAAATTGGAATTTTAAATCTCAATATTATCTTCTCATTTCTTTAAAGTTAATTGTACCAGTCCTTTGCTGTTTGTTTTCCGGCGGCCGAGTCTTATTTAGCTAAATCTTGAAAGCGGGCTCCACAATTGCTAACAAATTTCAGGTAGCCTCTCATTTACAGGTGTATTATAGTAACCTCCAATTTATTGATTGAGTGTAAAGGCATGGAAACTAATTTATAGTGAGGGACGTTTTCTCAATTTGTGTTCCCAGGTGCCAACATTGACGTCTTTTTGTGATTTTTTAATTGTCTTCGCCAATCCCTTNCAATTTGTGTTCCCAGGTGCCAACATTGACGTCTTTTTGTGATTTTTTAATTGTCTTCGCCAATCCCTTTCGCCTTCTGTTGCAAAATAAAGTCTTTAATTTAAATCGTTAGCAGTGTCTTTTAAAAGGCATCACCATAAAGTGATGTACTGCTTTCTTCTGAGATGCTACTGTACCAAATAAGTGTAAAATAATTTTTTTTATAAAACAATTGTGTGTTGTTTTGTGTGTCATGTTCTTTTTCCCTGATAATTTTTTAGTGGTGCTATGAAAACTTGACTTCTAAAGCAAATATCTGCATATAGAATATTATTGAAGACTATAAGTATAAATGCGCAAACTGTGAACCGGGTAAAAATGTTAATGCAGACGCTAAGTACAAATTAGGAGACAGTCGGTGATGAATGGTTTTCCTATACATATGGATAAATAACAGAATACAAACCGGCAGTTCGACTGTGGATTGATGATTGATTGAGGGGTTGCAAGATAAATAGAAATATTTAAACATTCATTTAGAGATTGGAATATTGATTGGAGGATTGAAATATTTATTGAAAGATTGATCCAAGTATGAACAAGAATTTACTGATATCACTAATGAGATTACTTTATTCGGCATGGGTGCAATTCATTTTTAAGTAATTTCTTAAAATCTGAGTTGGTAGGTGGGAATTGACGTCCTGTTAAAAGAAATATCATTAGAGATGAAACCAGAAACATATGCAACAGTAGCAAGACAATTACAAATACACACGTGTCTTGTCCGGGACTCGAACCCAGAAAATCTCGTACTACAAGCTAATGTGTTATCAACTACATTACTTAGATTGGATTCGAGCATCAACTTCGAATTTAAACAGTCTAATGCTTCGAATGATAGGATTTACTAACCTGAAATGGTTACATGGCCGTCATTTTAAAAATTAGTGACTGAGCCACTTAAATCATGTAAGTTTAAATATACTACTATAGCTCTACTTGTGTGAAGAATTTGGTGAAAATCGGTTCATTGGTCCCAGACATATGGCATTAAACCTTCATATTTTTCATGTGGCGATCTTCACAAATGGAGGGAAAAAAGTTATGTATTAGTACATTCGAAGATTGTATATTACTGGTATACAATGTTTTAGCTTAATCACTTACACTTGTAAATATAGCGCAATAACCTAACATTATTTTATTCCCACCATTCTGAAAATAAATGTCTGTCACACCTAAGACTCGACTTCACAGCTTTTGCAGAAATATTCTTCGTTTTCGCGTCATTATTTCGGATTCACAGAAATTACCAGCAATTTACGATTGTAGAAAATTTACAGCTTACGAGTTGTTTAATATTTTTGTGCGTAATTTTAATTATATGTGATCTGCTCGTCGTAAAAAGTCGAGAACTTATTATATATATATATATATATATATATATATATATATATATATATACACGTACATTTTCGTACGTAAATATGTATATACGCAAATTAAGATTAATCATGTGCCATTAGTTAACTTTTCAAATCAAGTAATGTTGAGAAATGCAGCAGTAAAGAACGTATTCAATGGAATTCAGGCAAAAATTTGGATAAACATCAAACTTTCTAGCAAAATATCGAGAATCTATAAATGACTGTTACTCTAGAATTATTCAAGAAATATCAGTGCTACAAGTTCAGTTTTTCGTGACAGCTTTAATGGCTAACTAAACAAAAGCCATATATATAATAAAGTTACAGATAAGTGTTTGTCTCGTAAATAACTAGAAACAGTAACTTTACTGAATGTAAATGTAAACATTGCGCTCGCAATACAACTCCGAGTCTAAAGAGTATTTTTACTTCTTTGCTGCCAACTTAAGGGAAAGGTGCAGTTAATGAACCAGCGCGACCATTGGACGACCTAAATATCTCACCGACTGTACACAGCGCATGCGCGTGGAAGGCAGTAAAGTACAGGCGACCGAACCGCTATCAGTTAGAAACGTTTCCTACTTTTTGGGAGGACAGATATGCACAGGATATAGTCAGATACGTTTGTTATAAAGTTGTTGTTCATTTTACGTCTCTTTTAATGCCTGTACGCTACAAGTAATTTATTACTGAATTATAATTGGTAGGCTATCTGAATGCTTGTTTCCTGTGAAACATGTTGCTGTGTTGCAAAATTATGTATTCATTTCTTACTCTGCACTGCAGCACGCTCAAGACAAAATGGCGTGAGTGCTATGGTTGGACCAGCAATCAGCGCCATTGATGGACCACCGATCGGTCCATCCATGGCGTCACAACTGGAACAGTTTTATTTATATTGGTGTGTTTTCATCGTATCAAAATGATAAAATGAACGCATTAGAATATTTTATTTCCAGGTATTGTTAATTTATTTTGACTTTACAGCCTTCAATAAAAGCCTCTCTTTGCTGAGGCATCACACAAAAAATTATCGGAAGGGACCGAACGATACAGCCGGGAACTGAACACTATCTGACATTCAAACGTGATGCTACTATGTTCAACGTATACCAGACAGAGCTAATCACAGTCCAGAAAAAACCTAGGAAGATCATTTCTTAGAAGGGAAAATCTCAAGTGGGGGCAACATGATTGTGGTAAAGTGAAACAAACAAAACTGCTGTATGCATCACTAGAGCTTCAGGTTCCGACACCACGCCCATACTGATATTNCCTAGGAAGATCATTTCTTAGAAGGGAAAATCTCAAGTGGGGGCAACATGATGCTGGTAAAGTGAAACAAACAAAACTGCTGTATGCATCACTAGAGCTTCAGGTTCCGACACCACGCCCATACTGATATTCAAACGGGGAAGAGGATGTGACGATTTCAAAGATGGAACTCCGCCTGGTATTGTTTTTCAATGAAATCATGAAAGCGGTTATATAAACAAAGATTTATTTCCTAAATAGCTGCAGTATTTCATTAAGTATGTTAAACCAAGCTATGCAGGAAAGTTCTTCTTCTTTTGATGGGCACCCGACGCACGCTGCAAACATCGGAGATTTGCGCATCGCTCGTGAGGCTCGAACCTGGCTTACCGTCTTGGGATGAAGCAGCGTTGTGGAGATTGGCCTGGCATTGTGGTTGCCGCCTGTGCGATATGTATGCCGAGGGAAGGACCCTGTGCGTGTTTCCGTGGTGGGAGGCGAGCACTCTAGCCGCTGCGTCATGGAGGATCTCCTCATTACAAACCGTGTCTCCCTTAAAACTTTCGCAGCTGCAGTAGGTCTTCTGACCTAATAAATGTCTCCTGCAGCCCAATGAATTTTTTCTCTGCGTGGGTTAAATACCTTATGTGCGCAAACGTATTTATGTTTAAAACGTTTTTCATCATATTATCACTTATGTGCTTGCTTAATATTTGTTTTATGTTTGTGACCTTATGCGAGGCCGATAGGCTGTAAATCTGTTAGCGACCATCATAACTATTCCTGGGCATGATGGAGGTAGCAGAATGTGTGTGCACGAAGTTTTCCGCAAACATTATCACCGTTAATGGAGAAGCTGGCTCCCACTTCTAGCCTTTCGAAAATTTGTCGTGGATATTGTTAGGACACAGTGGCATGCCTTGGCTGAAACATTGTCAATAAACATATGTACCTCTGCAGGTTCGGCCTTCATGATGGACGGGAGTTGGTTTATAATCGGTATTCCATATATTGCGACGGATTCATGTCGTCAACATATGTTGAGTACTGCGTATTTTTATTAAATAGTGGTAGAGGACTTGGCTACATTTGTTGTATAAACATAGGCGTTTTCTGTCGAAGATGCGGAATTAATTAAACTGTAAACTCTATGTTGTTGTTTTTTCAATTCGTAATATCGCGATCTTTCGGGAATCAAAATATGCTGCGCTGTTCGCACCACGAAACGTATTATTGTACATTCGTTCCTCGGCAATCCTGCATTCCCCTGTCTTCATCTGTTTTTATCAAAGTATATATATGTATATATATATATATATATATATATATATATATCACGTGCAACATGTCTTAGATTTTGCCAACAGTACGAAGTTAAATATTTTTTCCTTGGAAGGAGGCATGCGCTCGTGTTTGCAGAAGCGTGCGGATCGAATATTCTGTGATTTGTGTTCCCCAACCGGTTAAGCACTATTCTAATACCATGTAAACAATTGTTGGTGTGAACAATTTTTTAATGTGTAGCAGATGAAAAGACTCCTGCATTGGGATGCAAAGAGAATAATAATTTTCTCGTTTTGATATTTTTTAGCATTTTCAGATGTCAGATGGACCAACAATTAATCGTGTTCTAAATTGTGGGTCTTAATACCGGGGAAATGCCAAATGTCTCAGGATACCTGAAAAATGTTGGGAAATCATAATGTGAATTGATGATACCAAATAAATATAAGTGTTCGATATAGCGGTTCGTACGTATTTAACAGAGTAAGTTGTTATTATTACGTGTTATGATTTTTCATTAGAAATGTTTTCTTCCCCGAAACGATTAAGGTTCGGTGCTCAGAATGATGATGCTAACATAGTGGATTCGATGTGAGGGAACATGTCGTAACCCACTTTCTCTTATAATGAACGGGGATAACAATTTTTTTTATTCGTGTTTGCCTATACGATTCTCGTAAAATAGTAGTGCTGCCTTATATTTTCTAGTTCACAAGTGTTTTTAATATACATTTTTTCGATAATGCTAATTACAAGATCTTTATACGCGTGTATCTACCGGCATTCGTACTGTGGTATAATTCTGTAAGGGTACTTGAATCTCGGGAATAAAACTGTTTTTTCTTTTGCATTGTTCAGCAATAGTCACATTTTAACTCATGCTTCCAAACAGGAGAGCACACACACCTAAACACATCTGCACACACCTACATACACCTACACACACCTATACACACACCTACACACACAAACCTACACACACACCTACCAACATGCCTACACACACGTACACACGCAATTACTTACACGCACATCTACACATCTACACACGCTTCCACGCACCTACACACGCAATTACCTACACACGCAATTACCTACACGCACATCTACACACATCTACACACGCCTCCACGCACCTACACACATGCCTACACACACGTACACACGCAATTACTTACACGCACATCTACACACATCTACACACGCTTCCACGCACCTACACACGCAATTACCTACACACGCAATTACCTACACACGCAATTACCTACACGCACATCTACACACATCTACACACGCCTCCACGCACCTACACACATGCCTACACACACCTACACACGCAATTACCTACATACGCCTACACACACACCTACATACACGCACACCTACTCATACACGTATGTTTTTTGTCTCATTGTTCATGTGGCTAGGGAAGGTCCTAACATGGCTCAGATATATTTTTCAATGAAGCACACATTAACATATGAAAATACAGTAATTTTGTTTGATGAATATATCAGTTTTTGTTACGTTTTTGTACTTGTGGTGAGTGTAAAATTACGCCAGCATCTCCTCAGAATATATTTTTTTGCCCGTAAAACATTTAATATGTAAATTTTTTGTGTATAAAAATAGTTTTATATCCAGCTACTGGCAACTACAAATATCACTTTACTTTGAGTACTGATTTTAAACTTAGGATTAATGCTTTTAATGATGAGCGTCTATGCCTAGATGAGGGGAATGCATGAAATTCCCCACTGTGCATATTATATACTGCAGGGCAGGGTGGTGGTTTTAACACTATTTTGGGTTTTTCAAGCTATTATTACTTTAAAGAAATCTGTATAACGCATCCATACGCTACATGTAATTTTTTCCAAATTTACAAAAAATGATTGCTAAGGAGGCACGCTTGTCGTTTCGGAGGTATTTGTGGTGATTGATATTTCGTTAAATTTTACCTCAAACCATGCTCTTTGTACTCTTCTTTATTATGATGTGTTTTTCCTATATGGAATTTTACAGTATTTTCGATATCTCTGCCTTCATACGTAGATTTATTTTTCGTTTAGAATGCCTGCCTTTCGTTAAACAGGATCGGTTTTACAAAGCTGCAATCGAGCCATAAATTACATTTTTTATTGGCGGTGTCATTATATGGAGAGCCACCATAGATGTGTTCCCAATTAGGTCTAAAAATGAAGAAAATCCTTCAACGACTCACTCTCATTATGGACGTCACGGGTCTTGCGACTGTGATGGAATGAGTTTCGGCCTCCCAGGTCGTGTTTTCACAGTTGATAATAGAACCGGCTACGTTTATGGGGGACGTTATGGTCACTTGCGCGATAATGGAGTTTTATTTCGGGTTATTACTGCGAACGGTGATGAACCACATTCCAGCAAATGAATGCCCCCAAAATTTCTCTTCCGTTTCATGAAATGAAAACGGTTCACAACACTTATATGAGCCACGGTCTGTGTTCTGCACAGTACCAATCATTTCCGGTTTACGAGCACATTGGGTGAATTCAAACGAAGCGTCACCATGGGGGCACAGGTACTGAGGTATCGCCTTTGCAAACGAGATCGGTTGCGGATATATAAATTCACAAATTACGAAGTTCCAGTACCATATTTTATGAGGCTACATATTCCTCCAGAAGCTAGCTGTCCCGAAAATTTGCTCTAAATTTGGGCAGATATCTTAGTTTCGCAGGAAAATACATGCGTATTACGAGCACACCCGACAATACTCTGCGACCTTATGTAATGGAATATCCGATTTAAATTAGCGTACTAATCTGAATGCAAAGAAGACGAGGGCCGAGAGAGCGATTTGTCACCTCTCGCATCAAACGAGAAACTTTGATGAGGGGTGACTTTGTTCATATTAACTACTTTCCCCACACTAGCGTACTCTGATAGACAATGCTAAAAACAAGAGCGGTATTGGTACGAGATTAGGCGAGGGCTAATAATTGGACGGACTATAGTGGTGGGGTGAAGGTTAACAGAATAAATACCCACTGAAGAACATGCTAAATTGATTGTAGATAGGAGAGGGGGTCGCTATGAGGAAGCCTGGGGGAGAGAGGGGTATGTAGAGCGAAAGTACGAGCAAATGGCTAGAGAAGTACGAGGAAGATGGAGTCGCCTGTGATGTAAAACCAATAAATTGTCTTATGTGTGGAACGAGAAATGGAAACAATAAAACTGCTCATACAAACCGATAGTGATTGGGGCAGGGTGTCGAGGAAAGTCAATAAAAATGTGGGTGAAGGTGAAGGGCAGTCAAACAAATGCGAGCTATTAGCCAATGAAAATGTGTTGTGGGGATGGATGGGTACAGACGAATCTGCCAATCAGTAGATCTTTGGGTTGGATCGGGGGGTATGTAGCGTATTAACCAATGGAAAAGCAGTAGTGAGGGTCAGTCGTCTGCTGGAAGAATGAGTGCTCCGTCATCTTTGCTTCGAACTCCAGACCTCGTACATATAAAATTGAAATATTTGATTATTTTAAAATTTTTTTAATGTTTTAATATTGAATTTATGTATTTTTCTTGGATTTTTTTTTAGATTTTTGTGTGTTTTTTTACTTTAAGGTCTTTCAAAGTCACAGGCATGGGGTCACGGTAATGGACACTGGGTCATTCTCAAGGTCACATGAACATGAATTCTTAAATGAAATTACTGAATAATACAGAATAGGCTTATACGAGTTGAAAGACAAAGTTCCGGAATAGTATTACTATATGCCAGTTGTACTAAAATTTTCAGCATAATAACGTTTTCCTCGTGGTATTATTCGTGTATAACATTGACACGAAAAAATTAGAGTGGTATGAAACCATGTTTATTAAAAATATTCAAAACAACGAAATAATGTTTTTAAAAAAGTAAATTTATTGATTAGGAACGGAAGACGTTAAACTTAAATTACAGCTGAAGAAATTTGAAAGGTATAGCGAGTCAATTACACTGAAAGTCATACTGCCACTACTCAATAAACACATTATCAGTGAATGGCAACATATGAGAAGAATTAGCTTGAATTTTATTTGTCGACTACGGAGTGTTGGGCTATATTCCACACTCAGCAATTCATCACTCCATAACCCTTTAGATAAGTAATGAATTTAGAAGTAACCCGGTTTGCCTTTAGTCATGTAGAGGCACTTCAAATTAATCGAACCCATGCCGTACCCTTCGAGATCCCTGATTTTATTAAAATTAAGTTTGAGTATATATTGAAAAGGAAATTTTCAAGTTATTGAAACATTCATCTGACTTAAAACTGATACATAAAGTATTTTTCTAGGTGGTTAGTAGAATATTTTATAGCTGACTTAAATTGTAATCGAATTAATACTTGGCTACATCGTTAATGCATTTGGATCTCACTATTATGATAGGTAATTTAAGTTGCAATGCAATCAACCAACCCTTTAAATGTCAACATAGTTCCTCACATGTTTTAAATTTTACCACAGTTTGATTTTGATTCTCTTACTTCTGATTTTCTCGCTTTATTTTCGGTGAATACGGGATATCAAATATTGACGTACATTTATGCAATGACAAATATCAACTCTGAAGTAATAATTTTAAATATTAAACTATCGAAACTATTCCTTGTTATTACTAAATGTGTTTTATAAAATAATATGATGAGAAATGTCCAGCAGGAGTACGAGTTCCAAGCAGAGTATACACGAAAAAAAAAAATTATAAAGGTAATTCAATTTGTCATATCTGTCCGGAGTGTCTAGAGACTTCAGCTCCCCGCGCGCCAAAGAAGCGGAAAGGAATTTCTATCCACTCGGGTAGCGTGTGTACATTCTGTAGTAAAAACTGACCACTTCCGTCACGTACATCGTCTTATAGAGGCGCGGAAAGTCATAAAAAACATGTGCAGGGGGTGGAGTGAATGCGACTAAATAGCCAAATATTAATTGGCAGGGGTGGAGATACTGTGAACAACTGTTGATAGGTTTTGGGGAGGGATAAATAAAAGAAAAAGGCATTTGATTGGACAGGGAGGGGGTTGGAGCAAAAGTCGTAGATTTAACGGGGATGGGGAAGGTAGATGAGGAAGTCAAACTACTGCAATTAAACAAAGAGGGAGGTAGTGGGTGTGGTAGGTGGGTTTTTGAAGAGGTGAGAAGAGGGAGTCAGTAGAGTGGAGATAGTTTGGCGGCTTTTAACATTGAGATCTTAAGAGTCAATTAGGGTGAAGCAAGGTGAGCAAGGAGCAGCACGAGAATTCCATGGCGGGGAAAACCCACCGACCAGCAGCATCGTCCGGAACGATTCCCATGTGCAAAAATTCGGGAGTGACCCGACGGGAAAAGAACACGGTTCGTCTTGGTGGAAGGGGAGTTGTCTGACCACTACACCGTCACGGTCCGAGGAATAAGTAGGGAGTGGGTTAGAGTGAAGGCGATAGATTGGCAGTAGTTTTGGGTAGGGGAAGAAGTTTGAGTGAGAGAAAATAGCTGGGGGAGAGAGTGTGTGGTGATGGGCGAAGTAGTTGGTATAGAGTTTAGAGCTAAGGTGACATAATGATAGCAGATTTTGGGTTGGGGGGNTGATGTAAAGTCAATGATTAATTTGGGATAAATTCGCCTGCTGGCCGTATTACTGAGAATATGAGCTCCTTTATCTTTAAAAGTTAAACCCCGAATCTACAAAACAATATTTGGAAAATAATTATTTGTTAATTTAAAATTAATGTTTGCAATGTTCCTTTTTCGATTTTTATTTCGTAATTTTAAATACTAACCGATTAAAGTTTTAAATTATATTTATTAGTTATAATTTTTATTCTTTTAATATTTTGCCAACATTTTATCAAATGGTTAACCTCAAGGTCATCGCGAAGTCACCCTGTGGTTAAAGTCGTCGCTCAGAATAAATTCATGGTCACACTCTCAACACGACCGCTGTATGACGTAATTCACCCACTCCACATGTGGGCACCCATGTCACATACTGCCTAAATCTCCGTTTTATTCTTCTTTTGCAGATATCACTCGACAGATGTTGCATTGGAAGCTTTGTGCTTTCTGTAACGGGAGCTGGTGACTGCATATTTACAAAAAACAAAGGTTTCCTAAATAAATAACATATTTTTTCCATTTACGGCAAGGTAACACGGAACCCATAAGATGCATTTTACATGCATCTTATGGTTTCCAGAGTGTTTCAGATATGTAGTAAGTCCCATACTAGAAAACATTTTCCTCGCCTTTCTCTAAAAATTATTATTTTATTACTATAAACATATGGGTAGACAAGTAGCCAGGAGTGTGAGAAACTTAGTTTGGCGACGGTCGTTATTAAAGACAGATTTGTTTCTGCAAGTTACAAAAACTGATATCCATTACAGAGACAATTTATAGAGTATTATTATCTTCCGTTGGTTTTCTCCGGGTACCGCACCGGAATGTGTCACCCTGAGATTAAACCTGCAGTGAGTTGGTTCCGCTGTGAAAGAGATTGATTGAAGAAGTTGCTCTAGTTGCCCTCGGACACTGAACAGCCAGCTGGGAAGTCGAAGAGGTCAACGTGGCACACTGTCTCCCCGCCTCTGCGTGGCCGGGTGGATAAACGGACCACAGGGTTATTAGTCCACCGGACTTTGTCTGTGCGTGGCCACAATTCCCCTAGCGGAACCCCCTGTGGACGGCGAAGAGGGAGAAAAGGGTTTCAAGCCGGTCTGAGGCCTACAGTCTCAGGCTGCCCCTGAGGCTTGACTAGTGGATGGACTTGGGGACTTGTTAATCCTGTTTATGTTTTTGTACTGTGTGTAGTGTGGAGACTTACGAAAGTGAGCACACATAGAGACTTGTGTGTGTGGTATAGTGTTTTGTGTATTGTACTCTAATAACAAGAGACTTGCAGAAAACTAGTAGAAGAGTGAATAACCATCGTGCGGGTCCTGCTGCCGCAGGAGTACCATGGCGTCTTCTAGCAGTCCTGCTGGGCAACCAAGACTGGGTATCATGGAGGCACTGGGGCTAACGGCAATGGAAGGATCCCCGTCACTCAAAGAGAAGAGGAACGGCCTTACAGGATATTTAAAAAAGGGAGTGCATCCCAAGTGAGGTGGCACTGGCAGCCGTGGAAAGACTGAGGGACCCCAGTTTCAATTGGGGAAAATTCTCAATTTCTGTTAGCAAGAAAAGAGTGCACCGAAAGATCTGGAAGAATATCCAGGGTGTGAAGGCTTCCATCGTGGACTCCTTGGTTCAGGAGGTCTACGATGGGGAGATCCAGATACAAGACTCTGAGGAGGAGGAAGAAGTTTCTTCCCCTGCTGTGGAAGTTGAGGAGGCCGGATTTGTTGGTTCAGAAGAGGCGTCCTCTTCATCAGAAGAGGAAGTGGACATGAGAGCAGCCACAAGGAGAATACAAGAGTTTACCATGGTGGGTAAGAAAGGCAAGGCTTTGAAGACATCTCGTCTGGTCTTCCCGGAAACACAGGAAGTAGAGACAGCCCCCAGGTCCTCCATGAGACCAGTTGCGGAAGATCTGGCAACAAGTGCGAACAAAGCAAAGAGGAAACTCAGTTTTCAGCAAATGGAGGAAACCGGGAGAGACTCACTGGAAAATGAAAGGGCGAGCATTATGAAGATGCATGAGGAGACTAGGAGTTTGGTGGAGTCTATGCAAAAGTGGATCATGAGCAAAAGCTCCAAAATTAACTCTACACAGGCAAACTGGTTGGTACCTAAGTTGAGCCAGATACAAGGCAATATTGATGGAGTACTGATACAAAGTAGTTAGCAACTGGGAAGACTCCAACAGGCTGAACTTAGTGGACTTAGACCTGAAACTTTAAAGCCTCAAATACCTGAAGTACCTGTAATTAAAAGTTACGCATAGGTGGCTGGTGTGGAATACAAACCTAAACCAGCAAAGAAAATCGTTCTGGTCTATCCAGAAGCAGAAGGGAAGACAAGCATTGAGACAAGAGACATGTTCAAGAAGGGATTTGATCCCAAAGAAGAAGGCCTCCAAATAAGGAACATCAGAGGCATAAGAGGTGGAGGGGTTTTAGTGGAAGCAGGAGATGAAAAAACACTCCAGAGCATTAACAATGCGGCACAAATCCAATCTTTGGGTTTGAAATTGGAGGCGCCAAGGAGACGCGACCCCAAAGTGGTAGTCTATGATGTACCACATGGTGAGGATACCGCAAATCTGCCTGAAAATATCTTCAGGCAGAACTTCCATGATGGCAAATGTGGAGGACACACACTGGAGTCTTTTAAGAGAGTGGTTACTATCAGCCACAGAACTGGTCGTAGGGAGGCAGACAGAGTCAATGTGGTACTTCAGTGCGACCCTAGTGTACGGAGCGCACTCATAGATAAAGACCGAATCTATGTCGGCTATGAAAGCTGCCGAGTGCGACATTATATCTCGCTCTCGCGCTGCTATAAGTGTCAAAAGTGGGGACACATAGCTGGAAAATGTAGAGAGAGGGAATCCACGTGTTCGACGTGTAGTGAAATAGGCCATGAGTTTGGAAACTGCCCGAAAAAGGCAGATAGTGCGCACAAAGATATTTGTGCAAACCGTCGTAAAATGGGGCAAGCACACGAATATCGTGTCGATTCAAGAGAGTGTCCGGAGTACCAAAAGGCTCTGTCTGTCGAGCTCGCCGGAATAAATTATAGTGTGTAACACCATAAAAGTTGGGCAGTTAAATATGCAGCGGTCAGCGGCAGTGGCAGCTGAGCTGAATAGGATCGTGGTGGAGCAGAAGCTTGACATTGTCTTGTTTCAAGAGCCCTATGTGCCTTTTGATAAAGTTGTGGGCCTGCGGGGCGAGGTGTTTACTTGTGGTGTGTACCCCCGGGCTGGGGTGCTGGGAGTCAACAAAGTGTTGAATATTACCATGATGTCGAGTGTATCTGATACGCACTACACATGTGTACAGGTAATTTAAGTTACAACTGAGTGTTGGTTGGTTTCCTCGTACTTTCAGTTCGGGGATGACACACAGACACACATAGTAAGATGGGAGATAATTGTGAATACACTAAGAGAAAAACCGCTCATTATGGGAACGGATGTTAATGGGAAGTCTGAATTATGGCACTTCCCCAACACTGATGAGGCGGGGGAGATGGTAAACCAATTCATTCTCACAAACGATCTGGATGTGGCGAACCTTGAAGGTGAACTCCCAACATTCGTTTCGCAGGCCCATGATACAGAATCATATTTGGACATTACTGTCACAAACAGAAAGGTATACAACAACATAAGGCACTGGACTGTGATGGATGAAAGTTCGAGTGATCACAGGTTGATCACGTTCGAGATACACGGTGGTGGTTATCGTGAGCCTGAACAAGTGGAAAAAGAGGTCCGATATATCCACAACATGGTGGATTGGCCGGCTTTCGACCAGGCCCTGCTGGGTAAGCTTAGCTCATACGTCATCGGAACCCTGGATGACCAAGTCGAGCAATTGACTCGGATCATTCAGGAGATGTGTGAAGAGAACCTGCGCAAAACATCTAAGGGTCTCCCAAACCTGTCCTGGTGGGATGAAGAACTGGAACGAGATCGGAAGGCCTTCAGGCGGGACAGAATACATCTCCACAGATTGAGGGGAGAGGAAAGGAAGTAGTTCTCAAGCATATACAAAACTAAGCAGCAGGCTTACTTCAGTAGGGTCAGGAAATAGAAGACAAGATCATGGGAAGATTTTGTTACTAAATTGGGAAACGAGGACCCTTTCGGCTTGGTCTACAAACTTGCAGCGAACAAGTTAAAGATAAGGGTGCCACCTCCGTGTATGAAGATAAATGGTAATCTGATCCTGGATCAGAGGAAATCTATGGAGGATCTGTTCCACATGCTCCTTCCTGATGACTCTCTGGATGACGAGGGGGAGGCGCTCTCCGCTAAGAAACAGTCTATGGCTGTAATGCCAGAAGATCAGGATGCACCTGATTTCAGTATGGAAGAGCTTACAGAAACTATGTACAAAATGAAGAACGGTAAGGCTCCTGGAATCGATAGAATAACTACGGAGATTCTGAAAAGGTGTTTCTCCCAGATAAAGAATATTCTGCCGGATATTGTAAATGACTGTCTCCAAACCGGTATAATGGATAAGGCCTGGGAATGGGCCAAAGAAGTCAAACTGGAATTTTCAATTGAAAAGACAAAAACTATGTTGGTTAAAGGGAAACTACAAAGATCCCCGACTGTGCACTTCGGGGGGTGCCCAATCAGTTATGTACATGAATTTAAATATCTGGGAGTCATCATGGATGATAAAATGAGTTTTTTGAGACATGTAGAGTATGTGTCACGGAAGGCGGTGGTGGTGTTTCAAAAACTAAGAAGGATCGGCAACACCAACTGGGGCTTCAACTATAGTACCTTGCGTACCATATATAGAGCGGTGTTTGAATCAATCATTTCGTATGGAGCTGTAATGTGGCACCACCGTGCCGACCTTTCGTGGCACAAGAGGAAGCTCATTAGTGCACAGAGGGCTGCGTTGCTGACTGTCACAAGGGCATACAAGACTGTACCCAACGAGTCTCTCCCAGTTATCGCTGGTGTGCTGCCTGCAGATCTACTGGTCAGATACAGGGGCCTCGTGGTGGAGAGATCTCGAGCTGGCGGAATCTCAAGAGATGAAAAGGAGGCTGTGTATGAAAATGTAGTCTCTGAATGGCAATTAAGATGGTCCAACTCCAATAAAGGGAGGCAGACGTTTGAGCTCCTCCCGGACATACGATCGAGACTAAACATAAAATGGATAAGTCCTAACTTCTATAGTATGCAACTAATGACTGGGCATGGAAATTTTAAAGCAAAGTTGCACGGTATGATGCTAGTTGGGTCTCCCCTCTGCGAGGTCTGCGGTGTTGATGACACCGCACAGCATGTGTTAATGGACTGTTTAAAAACAGAAGACTTAAGGGAAGCTTTAAGTGTGAAATGTGAAGAATTGGGCATTCACTTAGAAGCAAGAAGAATAATGGAAAACGAACAATTTCATTGGATATGGACAGATTTCGCCACCAAAATTGGTAGAAGGCTCGAAGATTTTGATAATTGGAATCGGCGAAATTCTGATGACCCATGATAGGGTACTCAGGTAAAGGCTTTAATGAGAAAAAGTCTGAGTATCTTAGATTGGCGAGGAGGACAGGTTTTAACGAGAAAACCAGTAGAATACTGTGTTAACAGCAAGTAAGAAAAGTGAATGGCCCGAAGAGACCAAGAGGAAAGTGCCATGCACTGTCTTACCCACCAGGGTACAGTTGCAGTGCGGGAGGATGGAGGGTGTGCTGGCCTTCGGGCCTAAAACCTGTCTCCAAACCGGAGTGTTTCCCTCCCTCTGGAAAATGGGCTTGTTGAGAATCTTGCATAAAGAGAATAAGAAGGACCTGGATGACCCCAAATCATACAGGCTGTTGATGTTGCTTCCGGCACTAGGCGAAGTCTACGAAAAGCTGATTAATCGAAGGCTTACTATGGCCTTAGAAGCAGAAGGAACGCTAAATGAATTCCAGTACGGGTTCAGAAGAGGAACGGGGACGGACTTAACGTTGGCCGATGTCATGAAGAACATAAGAGAGTCTTCACAGAAATACATAATGGCTATCTTCCTCGACATCTCTGGAGTGTTCGACAATGCCTGGTGGCCGGAAGTAATGCACAGATTGAAAATGAAGAAATGTCCTGCGAACATTTACAAGGTCATCCAGGACTTCTTTGCAAACGGGTGGAGTATTTACTCCAATATGAACATTCAGGTAAAGAAGAGACTGACTAAGAGGTGTCCCCTAGGTTCGGTCCTAGGACCGATCCTACGGAACATCCTTTTCGACGGTTTCTTAGAGTTGGAACTCCCCTCGGGGTGCACAGGATTTGGATATGTGGACGATGGTTTGGTGCTTGTGACAGGCAACTCAAGAAAGTAACTAGAGACAAAAGCGACCATGATAATGGAGAAGGCCTGGGAATGGTCAAAAGATGTAAAACTGCAATTCTCTACAGAAAAAACCAAAATCATGTTGGTAAAAGGAAAGCTGCAAAGATTCCCGACTGTGAGATTCGGGGAACGACCAATCAAGCATGTGGAAGAGTTCAATTATATGTGAGTCATCATGGATGATAGAATGAGTTTTCTAAGACATGTGGAGTGTGTGTCATGGAATGCGGTGGTGGTGTTCCAAAAACTGAGAAGGATTAGTAACACCAGTTGGAGCTTAAATTATGGTACCCTGCGTACTATATATAAAGCGGTGTTTGAGGCAATAATATCACATGGAGCTGTAATGTGGCACGACCATGCTGACCTTTCGTGGCACACGAGGATACTTATTAGTGCACAGAAGGCTGCTCTGCTGACTGTCACAAGGGCATATAAGACTGTACCCAACGAGTCTCTCCCAGTTATTGCTGGGATGCTGCCTGCGGACCTGCTGGTCAGATACAGGGGCCTCGTGGTGGAGAGATCGCGAGCCGGCAGGCTGTCAAAAGAAGATCAGGAGGCTGTGTATGATGACATAATTGTGGAATGGCAAGCCAGATGGCCAAACTCCACCAAAGGAAGGCAGACGTACGAGCTCCTTCTGGATATAAGAACGAGGCTAAGCTGCAGATGGTTAAGTACACACTTTTACAGTTTGCAGCTTATTACTGGACACGGTAACTTTAAGGCAAAGTTACACAGCCTGCGGCTTGTGAGATCTCCGCTTTGCGAGGTCTGCGGTGTTGATGACACCGCACAGCACGTGTTAATAGTCTGCATAAAAACAGAAGATCTGAGAGATTAATTCAGAGAGAAAACTGAAGAGCTGGGCATACACTTGGAAGCAAGAAATATAATGCATGACAAACAACTTTACAGGATGTGGAGTGAATTCGCCACCAAAATTGGTAGAAGATTGGAGGATTTTGATAAATGGAATCGGCGAATTTCTGATGACGCATAAAAGGGTACTCAGGTAAAGACTTTAACAAGTGTAAGTCGGAGTACTCTTGATTGGCAAGGAGGACAGGTTTTTAAAGAGAAAACTGGTAGAATACCGAGTTACGGCAAGTAAGAAAAGTGAATGGCCCGAAGAGACCAAGAGGAGAAAGTGCCGTGCACTGTCTTACTCATCAGAGTATAGATGCAGTGCGGGAGGATGGAGGGTGTGCTGGCCTTCGGGCCTTAAAAACCTGCCGTTGGTACAGAACCATCGACTTATATTATTGAGGTGCCTACATAATTGACAGCATCAACCATTATATCGACTGCTATGCAAGAGGTGCTATCATCTACATCCACCTCCAACATTAGCTGTGTTGTCTTCTGGCGAGATGATATAAAAGCCACTCGGGTATTTGGCTGTACCAACTCGATAATGCCAACAACATACCAGTGCTGCTATTGCTACAATTTTTTTTACTAAAACACATTGCACTTTAACATGAACATCATGAATGCATGAGGAGGCCAAATCATGTTATCGGTTTCGTTTAGAATTGTGGTCTCTGTTGTATATCAATGGCTGTTTATGGAAATACGAGGTATGTCTAAAAACTATGGCCAATTATATCGGAAATTAAGCAAAACAGAGGATACAAACAAATTATATTTATTTGCCTTCAGAATTATAGCGATCCACTACAACATAATTTTGGCAACAATCATTAAGCTAGTGGAATATCAGTAAAGTCCTCTTTACGAATCGATCGCAGAACCGCTGTCACACGTTCTTCAGGCGGGGAAACAGAACAATGTTAGTATGCACCAGATCAGGAGAGTACATTGGATTATCGAAGAGGTTCGCTGCACCGAGCCAGGAATTGGCGCAAACTGATCGCACAGTGCTCAGGCACGTTATCGTACAGCAACATGTACTGTCAAGTCCTATGCAACTGACGCTGCCTTATAGAATTCGCTTCAAAACTTACTTGTAGAATGCGGCGTTCATGGTTTGACCCGCAGGAACGAATTCCGTATGGATGATGCCATCTTTGTCGAAGAATGCGATTAATAATTTTTTGACCTTGGACTTTTTTAGGAAACGCTTTATGGTTTGCGGGGAAGACAGTGAACGCCATTCCATATAATACCGCCTTGGATTCCAAATCGAATAGGTAGATCCAGGTCCTATCCCCTGTGACATTGGTTTGCAGAAAGAATGTATCCTGGTCACACATGTTAAGGAAATCTCTAGAATTTTCCAATCGTTTTGCTTTCTTCTTACCTGTTAGCTTTTGCGGCACAAACCTGGAACAGATCTTTCACTTACCCAAATCTTTTTGGATAATGGTGCGCACTGTGTCCTTGCTAATGCCTAATTCCTGCGACATCAGTGGCTAGATCATAGCTGTGTTTCTGCTCGTCGGTGGTCTACCCGAGAGTGACTCATCTTCCATTCCGTGAAGAAAGCATTTGAGCCAGTTGTAAACGAATTTTATGCTCATGGCTCCATCCCATACACTTGCACCATTTTGCTTGTCTCCGTCGCCGTTTTCCCCAATTTGTAGCAGAACTTGTTGTTCACTCGTTGCCTAGTAGACTGTGACACTGTCGCACTACTACTGTAGAGGGTTGACGCTAATGGCGACATATACCCCAGGCTAGGTGGCACCTTTTGACCTGTCTCTGGATAGTGCGGTCATACGCGTGCTCGCTTCCCCCTTGTTGCCCTTGGGGTATAGGATCATCCACCAAACTTTTCAGACATACCTTATTTATACGGTCTTGCAAAATTAAACTGCTTTTCCAATCGATTCATTTGTTTGAGTTCTGCAAAAGAGAGATCATGCCACCTTCCTTCAAATGAAATCTACTTAAAGTAAAGCCATCATCACTTTGATAGATGTATTACCTACGGATTTAAAGAAGGCATACTGCTGGATCTTTTAAATAATATTCCACAATTACCATCATCTGCAACTGATACGACTGCTCAGGATACTACCTCTACAAATTCCATTGTCGCAAAACGGTCCCCAGTTTCAGCACCATGGGGTGAGTTATCCAGATCTTTGGTCGTGTCATCTCCGGCATCAGCATACCGATGTCGTTATTCCTTCGGACTTGGCAGTCAAGTTGGCCGCATGACGATACGCATTATCTGAGTGTATGAAGACATTTGTGCTTAAATGAAAGAAACTGGTTCTAATTGATGTATGTAAATGGACACACTATGTAAGGAAAAATAAAAATATATTTAAGTGTTTCTTGTTCATACTGTGTAACAAATTTACGAAATGCCTTTGTAGATATTACATGTTTTATTTTGTGTTTACCCTGCGTATCATAGCAGAAAAATAGGTTTCGTATTTGCACGTAATTTGTAAGTACCGTCAACTAGGGTTGCTTTTTATCTACTGGGGGGAACTTTGAACTACCCAAAATGTTTGTTTTGGCATCATTTGGTGAAGGAATAACAAAAATTAGCCAGGCAGCTAACATTCAAAGTGTATAACACACAGCTACAGTTCACTGTTTCTTTGTGAAAATGCATCAAAACTAAAATTTCCAGCAGTTCAAAGTTACCCCAGCATGTACAAAGTAACCCCTGAATGTACAAAGTTCCTACAGCATGCACAAAGTAACCTGGATGTATGGCATGCTTTACATTCAGCCAAATACATATTAAAATAATCTTGATTTGTTTATACATTGCATACCAAAAAAATATTAATTATTGTTCTGCGCATTGTTTCATAATTAACTGTGAGAGAATATAAGTTAGCTTTCTTGAATTTTTTATGAGAGATGAAAGCAGACCAAAGCAGTTGGTTTGTGCGATGTGTGGTGGACAAGCAGTAAGTAATACTTCATTTCTTCATACATAGCAACAGTGAGCTATGTCACTGTTTCCGTGAGAGTTCATGGAAATAGAGAAAAACAAATAAAATTATATTCCCCCATGCTATTGTGGCTAAATGAAGGAGGGTTGATGGGGGGGGGGGNTGGGGAGGAAATAATAGGAAGAACAACAAATATTAGAAGTCTACCGATCAAGGAGCAAAAGGGAAGAGAGAGAGAGGAAGAAATGGCGTGATAAAAGAATGTAGTGGTATAAAGAGGAACATATATTAAAAATAAAATTATTGCTTTTTAATATATTTTGGGATTTGGAGAAGGTAAAGTAGGTATAATACATACACTAAAGAACAAAAAAAAACTGGTACACCTGCCTAATATCGTATAGGGCCCCCCTGAGGACGCAGAAGTGCCGCAAGACGACGTGGTATGGACTCGACTAATGTCTGAAGTTATGCAGGAGGCAATTCACACCATGAATCCTGCAGGGTAGTCCACAAATCCAATCTGCACCAATTTGAGAAAGGGTTGCACGTCTGTCACGTTTAATGATTCTCGTCTGTCGTCGTTTGTCCCGTTCTTTCACGATCTTTTTCCGGCCGCAGCGATGTCGAAGATGTGATGTTTTACCGGATTACCGATATTCACGGTACACTCGTGAAATGGTCGTACGCGAACATCCAAATGGTATCTCTACCTCGGAGATGCTATGTCCTATCCCTTGTGTGCGGACTATAACACCATGTTCTAACTCACTTAGAATTTGATAACCTGCCATTGTAGCAGCAGTAACCGATCTAGCTGCCGACCGCATCGCGGTACTCTGATTGGTTCCATACCTCTGTTATTTGCATACGCACGCCTATACCAGTTTTTTTGGCTCTTCAGTGTACATTTAACTTGGAGAAAAAGCGAGTACATGTTGATAAGGAGGAGAGAGGGTGTGCTGGTTGAAGACTTGGAGAAGGGCTGATATAGCGCCGTAGGAAGGGGTTGTAATTAAAAGCCTGTAATCGGTTGGTGGGGATGTATATTTGCCACAATTAGTAAATAGTTATTGGTGAAAGGGTCAGTTGCCTGCTGGTATTGTTATGGAAAGGATTTGCTATGCCGTCTTTTGTGAGGTGGTATGGAGTGAGAATAGAACCCTCGGCTTCCTCGTAAATATCTTCATAATTTTAGAAAAGAAAACTTAAATTTAAAATGACCTTAGAAACAAATTAAAAACTTGTTGAAAAAGGTATAAATTTAGTAAAAAAAATTGCTGGGATTCCTTTTAAATATTGGAAATTTTTGGAAAGTTTTGGGTATCAGGTTATAGAGCATACTCCGTTAATCAAGTAAAATTCACGCCCATCCAAAAAAACCGCCACCTACTTTCATTAACACAACATTACCCGCCACTCCCAGATTCTATGTTCCAGACTCGCCCAAGCAATTCAACGCATTTACAACATTTATACAAAATAGTACCATTTTTTTTTTATTTTGTTGAATTATGAACACGTTTGCATTAATCAGAAAGGCTAGTCATATGCGACTTACAAACTGAGTCGTCGACCTCCCATGGCGCAGTCGGTTGGTGCAACACCGTTCTGGGGTGCTGGAGGTCTGGGTTAGAATCCTAAGTGAGGCATGGTCGTTAAATTACGTTAGGTAATTAGTTAGTTTGTAAACCGTTCCCTGATAAGCCTTCAAGCTTAACACCGGGGGACGTTTATAAGCTCTATACAATATACAATACAAATTGAGTCGTATAGTTCCAAAACAGGTTTTCTCCAAAACATATTATTTGTGAGTTAGCGATACTAGTACAAACTACTTGAAAGCCTGTATGAAAATAAGTATGAGGTATGGACCAAAACGCGCCCATTTCAACGCAATTAAATAATAAATATGGAAGTTTCTTCCAAAACATATGTTATTCGACATGTAGTGTTCTTCCATAAGATGTATTTTTCCAGTATTTTTTTTCAAATAGTTATTATACTTGGTTAACATGGTAGCTGCTCAAAACATGTGTTCAGGAAGAGACCTTCTGCTGTTGTAACACATTACTAAATTATATTTTAATTCCATTTGTCCTCAGTATAATTGTCGCAGTGTACTTGTTAGTAGTAGTGTATAGTGATAAGCTAAATACATAAATTACTGTTATTTACCGCTGTAAAATACAAGCTTTAGAAAACATATGAGCATTAATATATCCATTTCATTCAAGGTATTGTCTATTGTAATTTTATGTATTTAAACATTGCATTAATCGTTGTTATCGACGGAAGTAGTGATTTATTCGTCCAACAACCAGTAAGAGGAATAAAACGGACCAAAGAACCCATTAGTTATAATAACATTCAAAACGCCTTACATGCATGGATATCCTCCAATAAAAAAATAGGCATATTACTAAATATGTTCGCAGAAATGAGCTCCTGTTCATCCACGTGGTGATCACGATGAAGTTGCTTCCAAGTGTTCAAAAACTTTCAAGAAGAGAAATCAAACACTTCCACCTCATATTTTATACTAAGGCGGGCAGTATTGTGCATGATTGTTTCATTATTAAGTACTGTTCACCTTGAAAGCCAAAATTCTGTAGTTCGATCAAACCAAACAGCTCCAAGCAAAGAACATTATTTCCCTTAAGTACTACGCAAAATAAGCTACTCTAGCTCCATGAATAGAGCCAAGAGTGCCTGTTTGTTAAGATACAGAATGTTTAGAAAAAAATTATCTGCTTTCAAAAATCAATATCTTCTGAACTACGAACCAGGGAACCATGGGGTAATGAACGAATATTATCTTACAGGAAAGTTGTCCTTAGAAGTATCACAATTGCTCAATTTCAACCCCCCTCCCTTACCAACACACAATTTGGCTATAAATCAATTTGGTGCCAACTCGATGCTCGGTTGAGCCATGTCGGGCTCCCACACGTCAGCCAACATATCAGTTCGCTACTAAGAGGGGAATTAAATGTTTCACTTGGTTGCCGCTAGGTGCCTCCCCGGTGCTAGAAGGCGAGTAGCCAGCAGGCGAGATTCCTTAATAGGTCAGGATTACGACCCCACAACAGAAGGCCTTTTGGTTAACAATTGCATGTGTGTGGCAACTGTGGTTATGGCAAACAGGTTGTTTGTGTTAGAGAAAATCGTCAGCTCTCTCCCATGTTTCCGACAAAGAAGTTGGTCACATCCTGAGGAGTTCTGATAGAAGTCCACAAACGTCTACTCGTCGCGCCATACGACTGTCTGGCGTGTTTTGCGACAGCGTTTGTTATTCTGACTACAAAAAATTGAACTCATATACGCCGTACGCCAAGGTGATAAACAACGATGAGTACCGTTTCGTGCATCTATGCTCTAAAAGTAAATATAAGGTGACACTTTTCTTTCACTCTTAGTGTTCCGTGATGAGGGCACGTTCCATCTCGGTGTTGCGGTGAACCGCCACAATGAACGGATACCGGTATCGCAGCAACCACGTGCCGTAGTCTAACATGAGAGAGACTCACCTAGAGTGAATTTGCTCTGTGTCGTTTCCCGAGAAGATATTTATGGTCCGTTCTTTTTTCTTTACAATAATTTCGTGGGAATCTCATACATGCGAATGTTGCAGAACTGGCTTTTGCCAAAGTTACTGGCACATTATCGCTGATTTCATTTTCCAGCAGGACGGGGCACCATCGCACTGGCACTTGAAACTTCGAACATTCCTGAACAACGAGCTTCCACGCCGATGGATCAGTAGTCAGGGACCTGCTGATTTGGCATTACACCACTAGCCATCAAGGTCGCCCGATCATACTGTCTATGATTTTTTCTTTTAGGGATTTGTGAAGGATTCAATTTATGTTCATGGCTCTCTGTTCTATACATATGTATATGTACATATATACAATATATAATACTAACTATAATATTATAAATGTGAAAGTGTGTTTGTTTGTTTGTTTGATTGATTGTACTTCTTTCACGTCGCAACGGAGCAACTGATCGACATGATTTTTTGCATAGTGATAGTTGGAGGGCCGTGAAGTCACATAGGATACTTATCATCCCAAAAAAATATATCTTTCCCTCAGGAAAACTTTTTTAGTAAAAATAGCGCTCGGGGTTCAATGCTGCGTCAATGTAAGTTGTTAGTGTGGGACAAAGTACGTCACATAAAAAAGCGATAGAGGCCCTTAACCGAACTCTACAGGATATACGAAACAACACAGACATTATGGGATGAATGGTTGTATTACTGGCTGGTGACTTCCACCAAAATCTGCCGGTGATTCAGAGGGGTACACCTGCAGATGAAATCAAAGCCTGTCTCAAGCCGTCAAGCTTATGGGCAAATGTCAAGAAATTCAGCTTAACGAAAAATATGAGAGTGCACCTTTACAATGACGTTGGTAGAGGACATTATGTTGATACACTATTAAAAATTGTAAATGGGTGGTTAGAAACAGATGTCGAGGGCTGTGTTTCACTAACGGGGGATTTTAGTTATTTGGCGCAGAGTGATNAAATGGGTGGTTAGAAACAGATGTCGAGGGCTGTGTTTCACTAACGGGGGATTTTAGTTATTTGGCGCAGAGTGATATGGAACTGATTGCTAGCGTTTACCCAGATATACAAAGAAATATAAATTACGACCAGTGGCTATGTAAAAGAGCGATTCTAGCACCAAACAATGACATCGTTAGTGCTCTTTTCTGTGTTTATGACCAGTGTGTCTACTAACAAATACCGTTATTTCTCCCTATACGTTTTTTTACTATAACCACGCAAGTGAAGATGCGAGTAAAAGTATATATATATATAAATATATATATATATAGTATTTTGAAATCAGATTAATATTTTTGAAACATCTTGCACTTACAAATTTTAGATATTTCAAATATTCTGTACAAAATGTATGTAATAAACCGTACATTAAAGGTGGACAAATAGTAGTAGTGGGTGGTGGTGCAATATCCCGCAACATGACTGCTACGAAAGAAAATACTAAAAAATTTCTTAGCACACTTCGAGAGCACGAAGCCCATTATTACAAGATGATACTGGACAGTATCAAGCTGGCTACCTGTCTTTGAATAAAGTTGGGCGCCTGTGCAACCAGTAAAGTGATATTGTCAATTTAAGAGTGAAAACTGCTTTCTCCGATCCTTCTTCAACAACATTTACAGNTGCAACCAGTAAAGTGATATTGTCAATTTAAGAGTGAAAACTGCTTTCTCCGATCCTTCTTCAACAACATTTACAGCATTGGTTTTCAAAACCATTGCAGTAAATGCGTGATCTCAATGCCTTGATTTGAGCAAGAAAATAAAACATTGCAAAATTCAAAGTATAAAAATGGTCTTATAGAAAAACGAATACACTATCTCCGAGCTAGGATTTTCTTTTATTTATTCAAGGAAAATTTCATGACACTCTTCTACTTTCGTTCTATTGTCAGAAGAACGATGGTGTACCTAAGATGCAAACGAGGTCGTGTGTTATATTCGGCAGTGCTATATTTAAAAATATCACTATTTGTCAATGTCAAGGTACGCCCAGATTTCCTATTGGAAAACAGTGCTCGTTTATTTATTAGTGGAAAATGAATGAAAGACCAAATGTTGATGGATGCGATGGCCAATGTACAATTTCTTTTCTGATAAGAATGGTGTCAAAAAAATTGGCTGTGCCAACACTCCTGTTCCATTTCTACCCATATACGCAGATTATTGTTAGGAAACGTCCGCCCTTTTCCATTTTTAATTCGGTATTGTATATATGTATGTGTAGTATTGGCAGCATATTATATGAAGGCTATCAGTTATATTTTAATAGGAGTAAGATTTTCATAGCGACATGTTTTTATATATTTAAAGTTTTTCTCGAATATCACAAAAGTTCATAACATCGAGAAGGACCATTTTGTAAGTAACCGACTCTCAACATGAACATGCGTCGAAAGTGTTAAAAACATCTAAGGCAATATCGGGTGGCGATGGAAGCCGNAGATTATTGTTAGGAAACGTCCGCCCTTTTCCATTTTTAATTCGGTATTGTATATATGTATGTGTAGTATTGGCAGCATATTATATGAAGGCTATCAGTTATATTTTAATAGGAGTAAGATTTTCATAGCGACATGTTTTTATATATTTAAAGTTTTTCTCGAATATCACAAAAGTTCATACCATCGAGAAGGACCATTTTGTAAATAACCGACTCTCAACATGAACATGCGTCGAAAGTGTTAAAAACATCTAAGGCAATATCGGGTGGCGATGGAAGCCGGTGTATGGGACGTCGAAAATGATTATTCTTCTGCGAGTCCCCTCGTTAATAGTGNGGTGTATGGGACGTCGAAAATGATTATTCTTCTGCGAGTCCCCTCGTTAATAGTGCGGGTCGAAACGGGCTTCACAAAAGGTGCCTCTTCATGTCTCTGGATGGTGGAAAGAGGCAATGTTGGTTGAGCTCGCACCTATGGTGAGACGTTGAGACATTCCTCCATCCTGGTTGTCATTCTGGGTCGCCCAGAGCTCTCCTGGCGCGTATGTGCTCCCTTACAGGCTCAACGCTCCCATCACCGTTACACAATTCAGTTGAACAGAACAGATCTCACCCAGTTCAACAGCACGCCCACCCCACCTCTCGTAGTCCCACGTTTTAGCCTCTATCAGACTCCTTTTTTTGCTCATACCTGTATCAAATGCGCCATCGAGACTTACTAAATACTTACTGACCTTCACTCTTTGCACGCATTAATGTTGATGTCCGCACATTAGTCTAACGGCCGTTCATGATACTAGGCTCGTAGCGATAATAGCCTCATTAACGACTGCTGAAATACATCAAGTTAATGCACAGTGAGAAGCAATTCATTGACTGAAAGCAGATATTCAGCTTTAAAATGAACTGGCTTGCCGGTAAACCACTACAAAATAACAAACAAAATTATACAGTACTCGATGGTCCATTTTAATCACTTAAAACATTGATTTCACTTTAAAATTTATCTATTTCAACAGTTTAAAATATAAGTTTTGTATATAATTCTAAAAATAATAAAACCTTTAAAGCCCTTTCGGAAAAATTATTTTTAGTATTGTACACCGATTAACTGATTCTCGTATGACATCTACAGTTCTATTACATGCTGTGAAGATAGATTACTGGACCAACAAACAATGAACATTATTTCCTGAGCCGTGCTAAATGAAACGTATGGAAATCCATACATTTAGCACGTTGCGACAGAACAATGTATTATTCTATGTGTGTGCATTGATTCTAAATTTGTTTTCTTTATTACTAAACTTTATTCTATTGTCTCTCTTATGTCTACACACATATTAGAGGAACCATAACGGTGTTATAAATAAATACATGTTAACGAGCTTATTTTATTAAATTTTTTAATATATAGTACTTTTTTTGATGAATATAAAAACTTTTATGTGCATTGAATATAGCTACTGTAAGATGTGATTAGCGTCATACTGATGTTTGTAATTTTTTTGCATGGAGTAAATTTTTGAAATTTGCAACACATTCTTCTGAAGATAAAGGTTGGTATAAATTAATAAACTGATAATTCTAGACACGAAAGTATAATAAATACCTATAGAATACTGCAATACATTTTCGCTTAACACTTTATAAAAATAACATGCTGAACTAGGCGACGTTTGAAAATCGTACTATATTCTCTGTAATATTTTACGCATAATTCTTAAAAATTTTGTGTAAAAAAATATGTCTTATCCAATCTTTGTACGAGTTAAAAAGGCATCAATAAATTCACATTCTTGAAAGCTATAAACTACAGTTCATTTTTTGTCCTCAGAAATGTAGCTCTGATAATTTACAGCACACATTTCTAAATGTAGTATATTGGGAACGATTACGGACTAATTTTATAACTTGGCAATTTAAAATGCCAAATTTAATTAATGATTATGTAATATTGGTACATATGCAATAAAAAAACGTCAATCGAAGAAATTATCTTCAAAAAATTTTCATAGTGTGTCGTTTGGCCTTAAAAAATATATTTCTCGAAAAACCAACACGATGTGAAGAGTCTAAGGTGGTCCCTGTCTCTCCTCCTCGACGATAAGTGGGCCTAAACCTTTGTTGCGTCTTTGAACAGTTGTTCTTCTTCTCGGTTTTCTCGTCGCAGATTCCACAAAATCAGACAGGTAATGCTCGTGCAGTCCTTGCGCCGCTTTGGAGAAGCTCCGACATAATTAGGAAAGCTTGGAGATATTTGGAAAAAGATGGTGGTCGTCGGAATGAAGGGTGGGTAATGAAGGACGTCGCCATCTTGGAGTAAATACACGATGAATTATGCATACTTTTTTGTAGAACATATGGAAATGTGTGTTGAAACCCTATTCCAGTATGTTAATGTACAGCAATATGCTGAACTCCGTGAACTAGCTTGTGAAGCTATTCGTTATGGAAAATAATGTGTAAAACAAAATATGGTCTATGTCCTAACATTATTTATAATAACGGAGAAATATGGCCTTGAAAAATGGTAATTAGAAGTACTAATTTGCTAAATGTCAGAAATTACATGAGATGAAATAACAAATTCTGAAATTGTGTGAGCCTGATTTTTGTTCTACTAACACCCACGGCTAACGCACTTTTGTTGGGTGATAAAAGAGCAAACACCAAATTTACTTTTAACGGGCGATGTTTTCACCTGCCAAATATTCACTGATAGCATAGTATATTATGTCGAGCTAATACTATTCCCGAATTTGTTTAATCTCAAGTAATTTCTGGTATTTTGCAAGTAAGTAATTTTAATTTCGAGTTTACAATGGTATGTCTCTCCCTCAAAAATCATATCAGGTCATACGTCATGTTTAGTTTTCCATCCCATTTTGTATAACGAATAATTTCACAAAGTTTGTATCTGGAATTCAGTATAATCGTGTGTATGTGTACATTGACAAATCCAAATAGTTAAAACTGCTCCAAAACAACGGATATGAAGGCATATCTGTTGTAACTGCTCCTCTTAAATCAGTACAATTTTACTGATCATTTTAGTTGCTGGTGTTCACTAATTAAAAAGGTATTTTTACTCATTCCTAGTGAAATGCACTGGCCTGGTAATAAAATCTATGTGCACTCCACTGATTCGCTAATAGATAACCACTCATTAACTCAAGATTCAGTAATTCTACTGATTTAAATAACAAATTCAGATTTTGTGTTTATGAATGTGTAATTGTGGTGTTTTAGAGAGCAGAACATCATAGCATTTTCCCCACACTAAACTCTGAATAATTTTTAAACGAATGTCTGTCCCAGTGAAAAAAAAAAAGTTTATCGCAGACAGGAATAGATCTTCACTGCATTTAAATAAATAGTGTCTCTTGTTAATGTTTACAGAAATATCAGATGTCACTGTAGTTAAAGACGCGTGTGAATACAATGATCCGCTATAGTGTTGTGTTAACTCCAAGATGGTCATCGCCCGCGTGTGGAGAGGGAAGTGTGAGGAGGCAGGAGACGCCTAGAAGAGCAGCATGGCGCACGCCGCCGCCACGAGCAGTAANAATGACGTCGCCTCTCTCGTCCAACCAGCGCCGGTTGCCTTGCGCCGTCTCCACAGCCTGCGTCGACGCCGACAACGCGCGACCCAGCTTCGCCTTGTTGTCCGCCACGAACTGCTTCAACTGCCACAGAGAGTAACCACGGCCTTCACACGCTGCGCACTGCGCACTCAGAGGGAACTATAGATGCATGGCCGGCAAATAAGCACTCATGAGAGCAGGTGTGTTCCTTTCCGCCTTACATGTGCTTCTGACTGTATACGTGCGCACATTGTGCAACACTGTGACAACTGTCACAAATTAAATATGCCGCTATAATTTAGACTATATAATATAGACAACAAAAATTATTTTTCGTCTTATTTTTAACACAGCATGTAAAATAAGACATCGCCATAAAGAACTACTTTTCATAATTCGTTGCCAACATTACCGTATATATTACCGTCACTATTAACATTAAATTATACATTAAAACGACATAGAAATTTTTGAAGATACATTTTTTAATTGGTAATTTAAACACAAGAAATCTATACGTAATATAAGTAATGTAAGGAGAGTGACCAGACAGATTACTCGTATCGCAGACATCATGTGGGATAGGAAGTGTATGCCAGACGCGCAGAGACAAACTTATGAATACCGATAGTGAACTGTTATTTCTATTCAATAGTTAGGTCAATACCGCGTGACTTCGACTAAGTTTAGCCTACTTTTCATACAAACACAGGTTTCGAAATGTTAAAATCTTCTCCAACCAAGTTGCAATGCAGCTAAGATATATTGTAAAATATTTATTTTTTCCTTTAAAATAAATATTTTGGAAAACTAAAAGCAAACACACGTCCATGTCATAGTCTGAGCACGAAATGTTTGACACTTTGACAGTTTCATAAGCAATTCGTAGATCAGTGTTATGGAGAAGAGNTCATAGTCTGAGCACGAAATGTTTGACACTTTGACAGTTTCATAAGCAATTCGTAGATCAGTGTTATGGAGAAGAGAAAAAGTCGGAAATCAGTTAACATTATCTTAAGTTTATGGCTGACACCGTCTAAATATTGCTTCCGCAGACCTTTATCTCACATACGGTTCCTAACAAAAAACACTGTTCCTGCTACAGTAAAGACAGTTCCTTCAAAAGTATATTAACTAAGTTATTAATTCTGTATATATGCAACTGTGGCACTTTTATAATTCGCAGATTACCTACGATATTACATTGAAACTGAAAAACACAAATAAAAAATAGAAATCAAATACGAGCCAGTGTTAACTGTTATCATCTATACAGGAACATGCAATTATTTCCACAGAAGGTACCTAGACAGTTATCGCAAAAAATAACCGCACAAGAACACGGTAATTAGTAGCCAATACACAATGAGTAAGGCCGGTATGTTATAAAAACGTTACAAAAACTGGGCGGAACAACGGACAATGGATAATGGCGGAATGGTTGGAACAGTTGCACACACAGGCGACACAGAGAAGACAACACGAACGAAAGTGAGATTTTCTCAGAATGCGTGGGAGCCTAAATGTGGGAAGAGGTTCCCGTTTCCAAGACTTCATAACTGTTGACGTTAATACAATCAATGTACTCACATTGTCCAACTGCTCCTGGGTTGACAGCCTGCCCGCTATGCCGGTCAGAATACTTCCGATCGAACCCATGCCGCCGTAGCTGCGAAAAAAACAGTTAACGTTTTCCTTTGACAAAAGGAAGATCCGTACTGCCAACATCAAACAAAAAATGTTTTATGTGGTGATGAAATGAAAATTATCGCTTTGTTTAGCACAGAAAATAAACTTATAAAATCCTCGGTTTCATTTATAGAAATATGAAGTTAATACATTAAAACATAAACCTGAATGTAAAAAATTAATTCTCTTCTATACTGGAAACAAATTGAGAAGTTAGCTGGAACTTCTTCGTCCGCTATACTGACCACAAAATTTAACCAAATAGATTTGATTTCAGGCAATGGACAAAATCCACCTTGGTTGCGAATAAAACCCAATTACACTATTGCTATTAAACTTCAGATAAAGCGTACTCACTGAAATGCCGCTTTATTGCATTTCATGTTTCTATCCATTTTTTTATTAACTAATAGTGAGAGTGTCTCAAATATTAAAGATATGCCGCTGCAAAAAATAATTTTTCATTAAATGAATAAAAGATTTTGCAAAAAATATCTCCTAATGGAATATTTGTTGCTATCTTATTAGGCCATTTTTTGTTTGGTGTTAAATTATTGGAAACAAAGTATCGCGTGTAAATTAATCTATGACTTGAATCCGTGTTACACTGTTATTTCGTGCGTCAGAGTAGATGCGTAGAATAATCTACTTGTTAGTTTTTGATATATAAACTCTGACAAATATATTTACTGGTAAAAGGGAGCTTGAAAACTACGGTTTGTTATAAAAACAAAATTGTAAGCAGCCTTCAGTACTGTTTCTGAATTTTTTCATTTATTATATGAAAAAGTTAAATATTTTGTCAGAATATAAATATGGCTCTTGACCATAGATTTGCATCACATGGCAGTCTGTTGAATACTAAGTCTTCAGCCAAAAGTACGACGTAAATTTCTTTGCCAGTCTGTCTCTCATCGTTCATTTCATCACGAGTACAACATGCAACGCAGCATAAAAATCAAGATTTAAAGGAATAAGCAAACGAATAATTTAAACATGAAGTATTATTTAAGGTAACCATAGCTAAAAGGAAACGACTTATTTTCCGGGTTCGTGGACGTTTTTCAATTTAAATAGTATCAATCGAAATAACCCTTTGTTTTTGACGTTTAATAATTTTATTTCATCGTACAAGGCAATTGTTTATTTGTATGTTTTTTTAAAACAGTTCTTTGTGAAGACACGTTACTGACGTGAGGAACACAAAAAAATCCAATTTTTACTACCTGGATATAATGCCACGGAGGATTATGAATGATCTGCGCTGAGAAAAATGAGCTATAACAACTCAATGACAAGAAATGATATAGTTAAATGATGTGTTGTTTGTTAATAATTTAGTTTACCCTATTTAGTTCAGTGAAAGTGTTAATACTTACAACTGCGATATTTTGTCGTAGTTGTTGGTGAGGAATTTGAAGGCGATGTCTACACCTGCAGGGTTGGCGTACACTGCAGAGAACACACTGGCGGCATCCTGTTTACGAATGCCAGAATCCTCGCTGATAGACAAACTCAGGTAGCTGAAACACAACCAAACTTCTAATAACACGCACAGAGTTAGCCATCAATGTTCACTCTTTTTGTATCATGCAGGTCGTTTCTAATTAAATCAGTTAATAATTTTATCGTTCTACTCTTTACTTTGAGCTAAGCGAGAGATTGCACGCAGCAACAAAATTATGCCTGAAACAATATTAATTAATTTTCTCGTCAGTTGCTTCCATTTGCTATCTTACTGCGTGACAATGAACTGTAAATACTTTTCATATTCAGAAGATAATATCAAATAAACTAACTTTTTATCGTAAATATTACTCAAATTCAAACTATTGTAGGTACTACAAGAAGCAACAAAATAATGGAAATATTTTTTTAATTTAAATTAAATTATTGTAGGAAGACATACTTATCATTAAAATTTCTAAAATTCAAGTAATGGTATTACTGGAAGTTACGAGGTATTGCAAATAATTATCAAATAGAAACACTGATATTACGAGAAGCAATAATCTATAATTTAAAGATCTGTCCAATATAAGTTTCGGTACTACATTATGTAACAATATACTGTAAATATGCCCGAGATTAAAACAATGACATTTAATAGGCCTTACTGCGAGGTTTTCCAATCTGTGGTGTACTAGAGAACGGAGATGTTATGATTGACCATAAGTCCGAGACTATCCGAACTGATCTGCATCCGAGAGTTCGCATCACACCACACGTGCGGCCATGATCCGTTTTCTTAGAATCAATGTTAACTTAACGAATCCATAAAGATCACAAACTATTTTTTATCTTTCTTGGTATACTATATTTCTTCAGCATGAAGCTCAATTAATCAAAAGTGTAGATTACAGATAACCTTGTGAATTTATTTAAAAATTAGCGTTTATCTAATATATTAACGTCTCATTAAAACGTGGTCAGAAAAAGTATTAACATTTCAACACGCGTGTTTACGTAAAAACTTAATTCTCAAAGATGAAACAAATCTAGAGGCGAACAAAGCACAAAAATATTGTAACTTAANAAAGATCTGTCCAATATAAGTTTCGGTACTACATTATGTAACAATATACTGTAAATATGCCCGAGATTAAAACAATGACATTTAATAGGCCTTACTGCGAGGTTTTCCAATCTGTGGTGTACTAGAGAACGGAGATGTTATGATTGACCATAAGTCCGAGACTATCCGAACTGATCTGCATCCGAGAGTTCGCATCACACCACACGTGCGGCCATGATCCGTTTTCTTAGAATCAATGTTAACTTAACGAATCCATAAAGATCACAAACTATTTTTTATCTTTCTTGGTATACTATATTTCTTCAGCATGAAGCTCAATTAATCAAAAGTGTAGATTACAGATAACCTTGTGAATTTATTAAAAAATTAGCGTTTATCTAATATATTAACGTCTCATTAAAACGTGGTCAGAAAAAGTATTAACATTTCAACACGCGTGTTTACGTAAAAACTTAATTCGCAAAGATGAAACAAATCTAGTGGCGAACAAAGCACAAAAATATTGTAACTTTGAATGTGATTTCTGCGCAGCTGGCACTAGCACTCTACCCCACATTACCTATAGTCGGTTCACGACTGGAATAAACTTTTGAAAATTAACCTATGAAAAAACGCCCTAGCCATTAGCGACATGCATATAGCATTACAAACAGCGGCTAGCGCGGATACAGTTATGCCGTTAGGTTGCCAGCACAAAGAGAGGAAATAGTTCCAAAGTTTTAACGTAATTGTTAATTTATCACTTACAAATGGGTGTCGAAAAGACTTGTATCTTATTATGCCAATTATTAATGACGTAATGCTAACGTATTTAGATTTCAACGTTTCTTGCATAGTCACATGATCACGCTCAATGTGAAAGCAACGCGGCCATTTGTTTACTAAGCTTCGTAGTCCTTGAGTTGTTGACACACGTGACAGATAATTTGTGCGATTATCTTGTTTAACCTATAATAATTCATTTATCTGCGTTGTTTTACTAATATCTGCTCTTTATTATTTGGTTTTTAATAACGTATGATTTTAATTTGTGCTCACTTTCAGTTCTAATTTCTTTTGTTTTTATGTGTTTCGTGCACGTGTTTTTCCTTTACCACTCTATTCTAACGTTGCAGTATTTGCACATAAGAATTGTTTTGACATTGTCGAAGACGTAGAATATTTCACTCGCAAACTCTGCCGTCCTGTCGAAAACCGTCATAACCATTTTTAAATAACGTTTTACAATTGCGCGAAACATCCGACTCAGTATAACACCACGCCATTTTAACGTCTGTAGCAATTTCGATCAATACTGAAGATCTTGTCTTCGACGTACGGGAATTAGTCGAAAGTCACTGATAATCGACAATAGACAAAAACTATCGATTCATCAAAATACTCGCATTTTGGGTTTATAGAATGAAATGTTTTTCGCTGGCATCGCATATTCTTTCGTGTGAAATTCTCAAGATTAAAAACTTTACGCTTGTGGAATATCCATTGATAATATAAACATGACTTTTATAATGGGTACGTGCATGTACGAACACATGTACACACACACACACACACAGTGGAATGTAAACAGTGCCATGTGCCATGTCACATGGCAATGTTTGTTTGCCTTTGGCGGAAGGATACGAAATGGGCTTCAAAGTAGGTATTTAGCAGGGCTTCAAGAAAGTCTCTTCCAGTCATGAACCGACTATATGCGCTCATTAGATGAGTCATACTAAATCTCTTGTCAATTGCAATCATCACCATTTAGTTATTTCCCATGACCTGCAATAGTAAGCGTAATATTTCTACTTTGCTAATTAAATAAACTTTCAGTGCGTCTTGCAATACAAACAATCATCGTATTACGTTGAGTAAGGTTCACTGACTTCATAAATTAACATTTAATCGTTCGTATTTTGATTTTTTAATATTATACGTTCTCGAGACAGTGAAAAATGCAATTTTAATGAAAACGATTGAAAATTTGTCCGTGAAATGAGCTCCTGTGACTTCAAGGAAAGCATTCGAAAGTATTGTCATAATGTATTTTACAACGTAACTTTAACATATCTATGCATGATCGAGCTATTAATACTCTAAAGCGCAAAGCACCTTACTTGTTAATTATGGACTCGTTGGCTGAGCAACCCAGGGCGGATATAATCAGCACTTGCTCCGTGGCCACGTTAGATTTGTCGTAGATATTCTTCAAGAACTTCCACTCCTTTTCTCCTCCGTGGCGCAGNCTTGCTCCGTGGCCACGTTAGATTTGTCGTAGATATTCTTCAAGAACTTCCACTCCTTTTCTCCTCCGTGGCGCAGCGCTGTGCAGTACACAGTAGACGAGACGTCTGCCGGGATGCTGAAACGAAAATAACCACAGTCATCTTCTTCTTTGTCCCTTAAGACCCTAACGCACTTGTATCTAAGCTGTACACTGTAGGGTGGGTCCAAAAACTAATATTTTCGTTTTTTGATTCGCTATACCGCGGAAAACTTAACCCTAGGGTAGCTTAGTAAAATTAAAAAACATATATAATAAATTTTTACGTCTGGTGGTAGCGCATCGCACTTATTTAATTTATAAAACGTATTGAAAAAGTAATAATTTTCATTCGTTTTTAAATCTATAAACGAAAAAGATCAAAAAACTGCTACGATAAAAAAGCTTTAAAAGAAAGACAATAAAGCACGTTGGAATAAAAAAAACCTAATTTACTTCATTTAAGGTAGCGTAAAGCATTAAAAANAAAGCTTTAAAAGAAAGACAATAAAGCACGTTGGAATAAAAAAAACCTAATTTACTTCATTTAAGGTAGCGTAAAGCATTAAAAAAATTCACGTCCCACAATGCACTGCGCGATGCGCATGCGTGTGCTTCGTGACACAGCAGTTTCTGTCAGTTGTTTGCAAAACTAGCGGTGTGTTGTTCCTGTGAGTTTTAATCGCGTTTCTGAAAGACTAATTCGATTAATAAGTGATTTGATTAATTGATTTTATTAACCACTGTGTCATGGATGTTTCCAAGGAAATTACTCGCAGCGACTTAAACTGCCCGTTATTTGGCCACCCAAAGGAGTTATCTGTGAATAAACTTCCAACTTATGAAGACGTTCTCAAGTGTTATTTCCATGAAAATTACATTTTAGCCTTGAAATCAAACAACAGGTCAGTTAATTTTTCTCAGGTTTCGTATATTGTGGCATCACATGTTAAATCTGTGTTTGATAAAGCTTCAATACCAACAGTAACGCCATACAGAATTGTTCAGTTAATGAATTCATACAATGACAGTTATCGTAATCTTATGAAGTCCTTTAAGCGTGATAAGGAAAAGGAAAAATCCAAAACGAGAGTTTAAGATTTAAAAAAAAAAATTTGTTACTGTTTGATGTGTCTGCGTGTAAGTGCAAAATAACATTATACTGCAATTGTGAAATGGTTACTAATGTTTGTGAGTGTCCTGTTTCTATTATCTGTAACTGTGAAAAAGCAAAAAAAGATATCCATCATTGAACTACAATTCTTGTACCTCCAAAGAATGCATGGCATAGGTAAAATGTGAAGTGTGGACGTAAAGGAAACAAAAAAAATACCCAAAAACATGAAAGGAAGTTGGTTGAACATAAAATAACTCAGTCCACTATTGATTTATTATCACAGCCATCTNAAAAAGCAAAAAAAGATATCCATCATTGAACTACAATTCTTGTACCTCCAAAGAATGCATGGCATAGGTAAAATGGGAAGTGTGGACGTAAAGGAAACAAAAAAATTACCCAAAAACATGAAAGGAAGTTGGTTGAACATAAAATAACTCAGTCCACTATTGATTTATTATCACAGCCATCTNTACCCAAAAACATGAAAGGAAGTTGGTTGAACATAAAATAACTCAGTCCACTATTGATTTATTATCACAGCCATCTTGCTCAAAACATTCAGATGCAGAAACTCTCCTGCCATCTCCAGACATTGAAGATGACAACGATAAAGATTTTGAAGAACTTAAGCCTACAATTAAGTCGCCATGGCTGATGCGTATTAAATAGAAATATACTGTGCTGACTAGTGATCGCTTTGGATTATCAGATAGAATAACGGCAGCTATCGTCTCAAGTGTGTTGCCAGATTCNCTGTGCTGACTAGTGATCGCTTTGGATTATCAGATAGAATAACGGCAGCTATCGTCTCAAGTGTGTTGCCAGATTCTGGCATCGTAACTGATGATGACCACACACATGTTGTTGACAAAAATTAACTTAGAAGGAAAAATTTTTTTTACCGCTCAGAACTTCAAATCCAGAACAAGAACAAGCATAACCCACTTCAAGGACTATATTTTTATGGGAGGAAGGATAACACTCTAGTGATTGATAAAGTTAACTCAAAGAAGTTTCGAAGAAACATAAAAGAGGAACATTACTCAATTTTACAAGAACCAGGTTCTGTGTACGTTGGTCATGTTTCACCCTCTTCTGGGTCTGCTCAAAAAATTGCCAGTAGCATTCTTTCATATTTGACTGAAGCTGGATTTTCACGTCACGAACTGAACGTAATTGGATGTGATGGCACCGTTACTAATACGGGGTGGAAAACCGGTGTTATTCGCACAATTGAAGAACTAGTTAAAAGACCACTACAGTGGGAGGTGTGCCTCTTACATTTCAATGAACTGCCATTCCGGCATTCATTTCAAGCTTTAGATGGTTAAACGACTGGGCCAAAATCATTTTGTGTTCCGATTGGCACACAGCTCAGTAAATGGGAGAAACTCCCAGTGGTCAATTTTGACAGTGTTAAGTGTGAGATTCCAGATATTGACCGGCAAATTTTAAGCAAAGATCAGCAGTACCTGCTGGATATAAGTTCTGCTATAAAATCAGGTAGCTGTCCTGAAGATTTATCTGTTCGTGAACCTGGCACACTTTCCCACTCAAGGTGGTTAACAACGGCGAACAGAGTTCTCCAGTTGTTTTAAAGTATTAAAAATGCAACAGACGAACACAAGATCTTAGCTTCTTTTCTCCTAAAGTCATATATACCTGTACGGTTTCATATTTAAAAAGTAAATACTTCACAAATGGACCAGAACATGTATTTGAAGTTATAAAATCGTCAAGATTCCTGCCCGAAAACTTGCTGAATGTCATTGACTCAGTAAATGAGAGAAACACATTTTTGGCCCATCCAGAAAACTTGCTTTTGAGTATAATAGTAGATAAAAGAGATTATATAAGAGAGTTAGGTTTCAGAAGAATTATAAAGGCTAGAAACGTAGCTTCTAAAAGAAAGCCAATCAGGAGTTTTCAATTACCCAAAATCAATTTCCTAGCTACAGGTACAGACCACATCGAAATTATTCACTGGAACACTACTAAACTTTCACCACCACCTTTACTGCGAAGAGTATCCGATCGAGAGATTTGGTCTAAGGTTCAATCAGATGGAACAGCCGCTGAGGGGAACTTTGACCAATTCCCATGTCACACACAAGCAATAGAACGATGCGCGAAGCTGGTAACTGAGGCGTCACAAAAAGTTGTCGGCTCCAATTCCAGAGATGGTTTTATAAGAACTACACTTCTCTTAAGATCTTCAATGCCTAGTATTTCAAGCAAATCTTATTTAAAAATACCAAAAGAAAGTAAAGACAAGTAAAGGACTATATTTCATAACAAACTGAAATTTTACACAATCAGGAAAATGATTTTTGTTTCAATAGAAATTTGTCAATTTAAAAGAAAAAAATGTTTTTTTTAACGTAATACGCTACTACTTAATAGTAAAATGTATAATTTTTTCATTTATTCATAATTCCTATACTTTTTTCTACTAAAATAAGTCTATAGCTACTTGTTATTGAAGTTATTTGATTTATTTCCATTTANTCACTGGAACACTACTAAACTTTCACCACCACCTTTACTGCGAAGAGTATCCGATCGAGAGATTTGGTCTAAGGTCCAATCAGATGGAACAGCCGCTGAGGGGAACTTTGACCAATTCCCATGTCACACACAAGCAGTAGAACGATGCGCGAAGCTGGTAACTGAGGCGTCACAAAAAGTTGTCGCCTCCAATTCCAGAGATGGTTTTATAAGAACTACACTTCTCTTAAGATCTTCAATGCCTAGTATTTCAAGCAAATCTTATTTAAAAATACCAAAAGAAAGTAAAGACAAGTAAAGGACTATATTTCATAACAAACTGAAATTTTACACAATCAGGAAAATGATTTTTGTTTCAATAGAAATTTGTCAATTTAAAAGAAAAAAATGTTTTTTTTAACGTAATACGCTACTACTTAATTGTAAAATGTATAATTTTTTCATTTATTCGTAATTCCTATACTTTTTTCTACTAAAATAAGTCTATAGCTACTTGTTATTGAAGTTATTTGATTTATTTCCATTTANTAATTCCTATACTTTTTTCTACTAAAATAAGTCTATAGCTACTTGTTATTGAAGTTATTTGATTTATTTCCATTTATTAGAAAAATTATAAAAATCGTATATATTCTCAAATTTGAGGGCCGATGCGCTACCGCCAGACGTCAAAATTTATTAACTTTGTTTTTGCATTTTACAAAGCTACCCTAGAGGCAAGTTTTCCGTTATACAGCAAATCAAAAAACAAAAAATAATAATTCGGCCCACCCTACTGTACAGTGGTATTGGTAAGAAGCCTCGTGAGAGCAACCTACACACTCGACATGCTAACCTCACTGCATACTTTCACGGGTATGACCCGTCGCTTTATGATATAGTAACCAAAACCACACGCAAAGTGCCTGGTGTTAGGCAACGTGAAAAGTGAACTGTATGTTCAGTTGTCTATATTCAGGCGTTTCAATTGTTTACCGCGTGTCCATTATGTNGCAACGTGAAAAGTGAACTGTATGTTCAGTTGTCTATATTCAGGCGTTTCAATTGTTTACCGCGTGTCCATTATGTTCTGCCTGTAGGAACAGCTCGTGTCAGCCTACTGTATATAATTTATAAAGAGTTTATTTCAGAACTGCGTTTTTTTNTCTGCCTGTAGGAACAGCTCGTGTCAGCCTACTGTATATAATTTATAAAGAGTTTATTTCAGAACTGCGTTTTTTTAAGAATTAACCATTAATTTGAGGAAACATCTGATACCATAACTTAATCTACACAGAGCTTTGACGCAGCACAATTTCTTATACCGGGAAATGGTGAATAACTGCAGTCATTCACTGTCTGTCTTTTACTTTATAACTTACCATTATATCATGTATTGAGAATCTACGAAAACCTGAAACATTATATGCCTTTCCTTTAAACCTAATATGATCACATCAAAAAACATAATAACATATGTTTTTAAAACAACTAATATCTAACATGTCAGTGTCTGCCTAACAAATAAATGTGTGTTTTCTTTATCATTTTGGGACAGGTGCACTTTTGCCGTTATTTAACAAACTTATATATATGACTTAACAATAAATACTATTATTTANCATTTTGGGACAGGTGCACTTTTGCCGTTATTTAACAAACTTATATATATGACTTAACAATAAATACTATTATTTATTGTTAGCAATTAGTATAGAACGTATAGATCCGTGCTTAATTTCTTCCTCCAGACCACTGTGGATCATCTTATCACATTAGGCCTTGGGCCATNTGGATCATCTTATCACATTAGGCCTTGGGCCATATGACTGTTACTCAAATGTTATACAAGCGAATCTAAAACTGCTAGAAACAAGCCGGTGTTTTCACCTCGCTAATTATAGCTTTGAAGTACGTAAAAATTTCAAAGAAACTAATTTCAGTGGCCGCCAATGTAATGACCGATTGCTACTCTGCGTTAATGGGGTTGACTAGCAATAAAGATAAGACAGCAAAATACTGCAATAGTGAGGTGAACATGTGTGCCCGATAAATCTCACCAACGAAAGGCAACGTCTGCCACGTTTTCCACATGCGAAAATTCCAGTTGAACCCCACCGGGAATGGAACCATTTTCGCTGTTATAGGAGGCGACAGGTATACGCATCTGCGGCCCACGCTGCGAATTTGAATATTACTTTCCCAGTAACTCGCCAACACATGTAACTAACACTACCTAAAGTGTTCCAATCAATGAACATTTTAATATATGCAGTTGACAATTGATATTTTTCTAAAAGGTAATTTTGAAATTGTTTAAATAGTTATGACCCTGCCGGACACAATTTTAAAAAACATTTTAAGGTTTTAAAGGATACTGGCGATATTTCAACTATTTTACTGTAGGAAGAATAAATTCGAAAAATCCAACATTTATTGAGTGGAAGTTATAGGGATTTACTCAGTTAAATTATTAACTTAATTCATAATACAGCTGTGAAATAATTATTAGTGGGTTTACATAACACGGAAATGATTACTTACNAATTATTAACTTAATTCATAATACAGCTGTGAAATAATTATTAGTGGGTTTACATAACACGGAAATGATTACTTACACTACGGACGTGGAGTTGGTCATCTTCTTGTTGAACATATCTATGGCAGTTTTCACGCAGTCAGCCATTTCCAGCTTGCAAGCCCAAGAAAGCACGTCAGTGCGAAGCAGCCTCGTCAAATGGTCGTCTGTTGCTTTGGGCTCGAAGCCCAGTTTGGAATACAGGTGGCTTGAGAGCCCTAGCACGAATTCCTGGAAATCATCATGTGAATTACATTTTCCAAATACCTTGCATTTCCTCCAATATTCTGCCCGCAGGCTTTCGTGGCCATTTCACAAATACTCTTTTATTTTGGGAATTAACATAGTCAAATCTACTGAATGAGGATTCTGACTATTCGAAAGACAATGGAGTACGGATGTTCATACTCTGGATGGCAGGTGATGACATACATTAAAAAATAACTGTCAATAATCATACTAAATAAGTAACACCATGACTGGAAAATAGCATAGACAATTGCAAGAAACCATCCCCGATTGGCCAAACGACACAACCAATTAGGAGAGAGGAAGGAATTGATTGACCAGCAACTTCAGTTTATCAAAAACACTTCCTTCTGAAACTGTGATGAGTTTGCGTATACAAGGTGATTCTTAAGTCATGGGACAAACATTGAGGTGTGGTAGAGCTCACTAAAACAAACAATTTAACATATCCTTATATACCCGCCTTCTGACGCGTTGAGGCACAAACACAAAAACATAACACATTAACGGAACCATAATATGTTTATTAGCAGCATACGTAACAAGTGATTCTGTACATAAAATGTTAAAACAGTTACTGGAAATGCATCCACCAACAGTCACGCATGCTTGGCCTGGAGAAGTATACCGCACTAACCGTGACAATGGTGGCGATAGTTGAGGGCAGTCAAACGGTGCGCCAGTGACCTTCTGCATCAGCGTCAGCATCACTCCACAGACGCTACCGAGCTTGCATTGCTGTCGGTGGTAGCAATTTTGAGCAATTATTATAAACATTGCTGTAAAAAGGCATTTAGCTGCGACGTTGTAAATAAACACTGTGTTGCATTTCATGTGTTATTTTTGTGTTTGTGCCTCAACGCGTCACTCCCGCCCATATATCCCTATACAATAATTGTAAGTTTTAGTGAGATCTACCACCACTTAATGTTTGTCCCATGATTTTAGAATCACCCTGTATATTGGAGCGGCGCGCAGAGCAGTGCGTGTAGCAGAGAGGAGAGCAGGGAGAGTGTAGTGTTTACAATGGAGAAGTGAGCAGTGCGGTCGGAGAAGCGAAGTGTTCCGACATACACTGACAACTGCCGTATAAAGAAAGAAGCACGGCTGCTAAGGAATGTCCATCCTATGAATACTGACAGAGCAGAAAACGGGCAATTCATCCCACTGTATGAGAAATTACGTTCACATCCCGACATATACTTTCTGTATTGTAGGAGGTCAGTCGCAACATTTGACTACATCCTGCAACCTCTAGAGCTGAGATTACACATTAATGACCAAATTACGTTCACATCCCGACATATTCTTTCTGTATTGTAGGAGGTCAGTCGCAACATTTGACTACATCCTGCAACCTCTAGAGCTGAGATTACACATTAATGACCAAATTACGTTCACATCCCGACATATTCTTTCTGTATTGTAGGAGGTCAGTCGCAACATTTGACTACATCCTGCAACCTCTAGAGCTGAGATTACACATTAATGACCAAATTACGTTCACATCCCGACATATTCTTTCTGTATTGTAGGAGGTCAGTCGCAACATTTGACTACATCCTGCAACCTCTAGAGCTGAGATTACACATTAATGACCAAATTACGTTCACATCCCGACATATTCTTTCTGTATTGTAGGAGGTCAGTCGCAACATTTGACTACATCCTGCAACCTCTAGAGCTGAGATTACACATTAATGACCAAATTACGTACACATCTAATAAGTGAATGAAAGTTTATTTATTACAGTAATTGTTAACATTCTGGAAAAAAAACTTCAAATTAAAATTTTTAAAGTGTGTTTTATAATAATATTGTTACAAAAACATGTTATTATAGCGTATTCGCACTATCCTCAATCAAACCTTTGAAAAATCCCTCCATGTATGACGTGTTTAGTTATTTCCTAAATATTCTATGTATTACTAGTATTCTATATTTGTGTTAACATAAATTAAAGATTTTTTAAAGTTTAACTGAAATTTTACTTTTATTTATCTATAAATTATAATATTTTGTTTATTATTAATACGAATAATAATAAGAAAGAAAATGTGTGTGTTGGTAATACCTAGTAATAAATATTCTTATGCAAAATATTATTACACTGTGTGTGCATGAATGTGGTGTGTCGTCCATTTAGTGTAAATTACTGGACTCGATTGAGGTTTGCATGAGGCGGCGTAATATCCCGGAAGTAGGACTTTAGCAGTGCGTAAGAAAAGTTGGATGTAACCGTGAATGAACTATAGTAAGCATATTATGCAAAACACTTATTGGAGGCACATAATTAGGGACATTCGTGTCACTGCATGAAAATCCTGCATTTCACGAGTCCCTGCGAACATAAGTCTCAGGATTAGACGTCGCAACGTCGCTGTTCGTGTGACCAGTAGTAGTCTAGTTGTGTGCTGGGGCATTGCTGGAGAGAATCGTTATGTTTGGATCGGTTATTGCAGGTGGTGGAAATACAGGAAGACGATTGCTTGTGGGCAGGATGAAATTATATGGATAATGGTTGGTATTCGGTATTTGGCCAAAGACGTGTATGTACACCATTTGCTGGATTTCCATTAGAAGTAAAATTTACTTGTCTGGTAGTTATTTAATATGTGCAAGAGACTACTGAAGAAATACATTTTTTTCTCTTGCTGCTTGTGGATGTCATATCTCATTACTTAAATTTTCTCATCTTCTAACGGAACGAGTTTTATTTCTAAATCTTACTTTTGCTGACACTGTTTTTTTTTTTTGCCAGATGCTCCGTTGCTCGTTTGAATACTTACAGCTGATGGATGTGTAGAAGACATTAGATGGTTTCCAACATGGGACCCTGTCACGTTAACTTTAAAATCCACATTGTTGGATTGCGGAACAAATTGAGCGTTCCTCGTTAAGTCCAGATAACCGCAACCATGACGTCCAGTTAATTGGTGTGTTAAAAACCACACTTATTAATGATTTCGGTGGAACAGGCATTATAGCAAATGTGAACCAAGACGAAGAACAGGCGAACGCTACACCTTCCGCGCCGCTATTATACACCTTCTTTCTCTCCGGTCTCATCGCCGCTCCACTATAAGCGCACCCATTACTTTACAGTGGTTTGATTCCGTCACGCTTGACATCTGTGCTCAACGCGCTGCTCTCCTCTCTGCTCGCCGCTCTACTATACACGCGCCCTATAGCTGAAAGTCTCCACGGCAACTTTGTTGACAACATGCTTATGTTGAGACGAGCTATCAGTTACTGTATACATAGACACCTGTTGCTAGGTGTATAATACTTATGTTATAACTAACATTAAGTTGCTCCCACAGGCACCCTGTGGTTTATTCTCGGGTTTTGCAAGCTCTTGTGTTAATGGGTTATCTCCCTCTGCCTAACAAGTTCAAGAGCTAAGTTATTGGGGTTAAAACCCAGTTCAATTACGGCGTAACAAAAGGCCAAAAAATTTGTTCTAAGCAAAAAAACATTTATTTACCACCTACATTTGTTTCTGATAAATTTTCCCTCTGTCTGAAAGTGTAGACAAACAGTAATTTAACACAGTAATTTAACACATTTACATACCACAGAACGTGGTATGGTGAAAGGTTTAATCAAAATCCGTCCAGAAGTACAGTAGAGTCGGAAAAAACTGTCATAAAATACGAAAACTGTAAAAATATTGAGTTTTAGATACTTTATATAACATGTACAAACTGCTCAGCTTTTAAAAGAAAGAGCCGTGTTCACGCGGAGCTTTTGTCGGGTGGCTAATTTGGTGGAGAGCTACATATTATTCAACACTACAAGGCCACTCATAGCTCGCCTCATAACTGGAGCTGCAGTATTTTCTCTTCGTGTGCTTTGTAACAGGGCTGGGCAGTATTTAAAATACATATATTTGAAATACGTATTTCAAATATCTGCAGTAATTTGTATTTCAACTTAAACTTTAAATTATATTAGTAGTTTGTATATAAAATGCTTTTGATATGTATTTTGAGTTCTGAAATAAAATACAAATCCAAAATATTTTTTGGGGGCCAATCAAGTGATTCATCTGCTGTACTGCCACATCATTTGAGATGTGCTATATGCACATTAAATTTTCTTGATTGCAGCCTCATTTAGCCATGCTCCACAAGCTGGAATTCAATCAATGATTCCGTAGCACAGTAAATGAAAAACAATAATAAGTTGTATGAAATAATTAAAACAATTAAGGTTGACCTGTTAGTTCAAGGAATCTGGAATAGAATATTTGTACAAGTATGCGTAAGTAATGAGACCAATTTTGCAGGTACTTTATTGTTTATACAGTCTCAAAAGAATGGTTTTCGTCGTCAGTTGCTTCGAGCATTAATTTCATTTAAATATTAGCATCACTCTTGCAGGGAAAAATCTGTGTTACTGTTCTCAGATCTTGCAAGGCTTATCATAAGCAGCTATGTGCTGNCATTGCTGTAAAAAGGCATTTAGCTGCGACGTTGTAAATAAACACTGTGTTGCATTTCATGTGTTATTTTTGTGTGTGTGTGCCTCAACGCGTCACTCCCGCCCATATATCCCTATACAATAATTGTAAGTTTTAGTGAGATCTACCACCACTTAATGTTTGTCCCATGATTTTAGAATCAGCCTGTATATTGGAGCGGCGCGCAGAGCAGTGCGTGTAGCAGACAGGAGAGCAGGGAGGGNCAGTGCGTGTAGCAGACAGGAGAGCAGGGAGAGTGTAGTGTTTACAATGGAGAAGTGAGCAGTGCGGTCGGAGAAGCGAAGTGTTCCGACATACACTGACAACTGCCGTATAAAGAAAGAAGCACGGCTGCTAAGGAATGTCCATCCTATGAATACTGACAGAGCAGAAAACGGGCAATTCATCCCACTGTATGAGAAATTACGTTCACATCCCGACATATACTTTCTGTATTGTAGGAGGTCAGTCGCAACATTTGACTACATCCTGCAACCTCTAGAGCTGAGATTACACATTCATGACCAAATTACGTACACATCTAATAAGTGAATGAAAGTTTATTTATTACAGTAATTGTTAACATTCTGAAAAAAAAACTTCAAATTAAAATTTTTAAAGTGTGTTTTATAATAATATTGTTACAAAAACATGTTATTATAGCGTATTCGCACTATCCTCAATCAAACCTTTGAAAAATCCCTCCATGTATGACGTGTTTAGTTATTTCCTAAATATTCTATGTATTACTAGTATTCTATATTTGTGTTAACATAAATTAAAGATTTTTTAAAGTTTAGCTGAACTTTTACTTTTATTTATCTATTAATTATAATATTTTGTTTATTATTAATACGAATAATAATAAGAAAGAAAATGTGTGTGTTGGTAATACCTAGTAATAAATATTCTTATGCAAAATATTATTACACTGTGAGTGCATTAATGTGGTGTATCGTCCATTTAGTGTAAATTACTGGACTCGATTGAGGTTTGCATGAGGCGGCGTAATATCCCGGAAGTAGGACTTTAGCAGTGCGTAAGAAAAGTTGGATGTAACCGTGAATGAACTATAGTAAGCATATTATGCAAAACACTTATTGGAGGCACATAATTAGGGACATTCGTGTCACTGCATGAAAATCCTGCATTTCACGAGTCCCTGCGAACATAAGTCTCAGGATTAGACGTCGCAACGTCGCTGTTCGTGTGACCAGTAGTAGTCTAGTTGTGTGCTGGGGCATTGCTGGAGAGAATCGTTATGTTTGGATCGGTTATTGCAGGTGGTGGAAATACAGGAAGACGATTGCTTGTGGGCAGGATGAAATTATATGGATAATGGTTGGTATTCGGTATTTGGCCAAAGACGTGTATGTACACCATTTGCTGGATTTCCATTAGAAGTAAAATTTACTTGTCTGGTAGTTATTTAATATGTGCAAGAGACTACTGAAGAAATACATTTTTTTCTCTTGCTGCTTGTGGATGTCATATCTCATTACTTAAATGTTCTCATCTTCTAACGGAACGAGTTTTATTTCTAAATCTTACTTTTGCTGACACTGTTTTTTTTTTTTGGCAGATGCTCCGTTGCTCGTTTGAATACTTACAGCTGATGGATGTGTAGAAGACATTAGATGGTTTCCAACATGGGACCCTGTTACGTTAACTTTAAAATCCACATTGTTGGATTGCGGAACAAATTTGAGCGTTCCTCGTTAAGTCCAGATAACCGCAACCATGACGTCCAGTTAATTGGTGTGTTAAAAACCACACTTATTAATGATTTCGGTGGAACAGGCATTATAGCAAATGTGAACCAAGACGAAGAACAGGCGAACGCTACACCTTCCGCGCCGCTATTATACACCTTCTTTCTCTCCGGTCTCATCGCCGCTCCACTATAAGCGCACCCATTACTCTACAGTGGTTTGATTCCGTCACGCTTGACATCTGTGCTCAACGCGCTGCTCTCATCTCTGCTCGCCGCTCTACTATACACGCGCCCTATAGCTGAAAGTCTCCACGGCGGCAACTTTGTTGACAACATGCTTATGTTGAGACGAGCTATCAGTTACTGTATACATAGACACCTGTTGCTAGGTGTATAATACTTATGTTATAACTAACATTAAGTTGCTCCCATGGGCACCCTGTGGTTTATTCTCGGGTTTTGCAAGCTCTTGTGTTAATGGGTTATCTCCCTCTGCCTAACAAGTTCAAGAGCTAAGTTATTGGGGTTAAAACCCAGTTCAATTACGGCGTAACAAAAGGCCAAAAAATTTGTTCTAAGCAAAAAAACATTTATTTACCACCTACATTTGTTTCTGATAAATTTTCCCTCTGTCTGAAAGTGTAGACAAACAGTAATTTAACACAGTAATTTAACACATTTACATACCACAGAACGTGGTATGGTGAAAGGTTTAATCAAAATCCGTCCAGAAGTACAGTAGAGTCGGAAAAAACTGTCATAAAATACGAAAACTGTAAAAATATTGAGTTTTAGATACTTTATATAACATGTACAAACTGCTCAGCTTTTAAAAGAAAGAGCCGTGTTCACGCGGAGCTTTTGTCGGGTGGCTAATTTGGTGGAGAGCTACATATTATTCAACACTACAAGGCCACTCATAGCTCGCCTCATAACTGGAGCTGCAGTATTTTCTCTTCGTGTGCTTTGTAACAGGGCTGGGCAGTATTTAAAATACATATATTTGAAATACGTATTTCAAATACCTGCAGTAATTTGTATTTCAACTTAAACTTTAAATTATATTAGTAGTTTGTATATAAAATGCTTTTGATATGTATTTTGAGTTCTGAAATAAAATACAAATCCAAAATATTTTTTGGGGCCAAATCAAGTGATTCATCTGCTGTACTGCCACATCATTTGAGATGTGCTATATGCACATTAAATTTTCTTGATTGCAGCCTCATTTAGCCATGCTCCACAAGCTGGAATTCAATCAATGATTCCGTAGCACAGTAAATGAAAAACAATAATAAGTTGTATGAAATAATTAAAACAATTAAGGTTGACCTGTTAGTTCAAGGAATCTGGAATAGAATATTTGTACAAGTATGCGTAAGTAATGAGACCAATTTTGCAGGTACTTGATTGTTTATACAGTCTCAAAAAATAATGGTTTTCGTCGTCAGTTGCTTCGAGCATTAATTTCATTTAAATATTGGCATCACTCTTGCAGGGAAAAATCTGTGTTACTGTTCTCAGATCTTGCAAGGCTTATCATAAGCAGCTAGGTGCTGNGCATCACTCTTGCAGGGAAAAATCTGTGTTACTGTTCTCAGATCTTGCAAGGCTTATCATAAGCAGCTAGGTGCTGTACGGAAAGAGTGGGAGGATGGAAGACAGTGTAAGGACTTACCTTGTAGACGGCGTACTGCTGCTGGGCCATGCCCGCCAGCCGCACATTCAGGTAGTTGAAGGCGGTGAAGGCGGAGTACCACGGCACGTAGTCGGTCTCACGCACCAGGTACCTGGCCAAGCTCAGTGCGACGCTGTAGTCGAGGTCTCCTGCCCTCGCCAGGTTGAAGGCGTCGTCCAGTAGCTGCGCTCTGTTCACCACGTGGATCTTCGCATACTGCTCGCTGTTGAGCTGAGCTCCCAACAGCTGCCAGTTGGCCGCGTCGTAGTTCACCCGGTAGAAGCCTGCCACAACAATTATTCTCACTATACGATACCTGCTCTAATTACCAACACATCTAAAATCAGCCTTGAAATCTTCTACTTTTGCGAGCATTGTATTACGTCGCCTTAATTCAATAGAGCTGCACGAACGTCGTTGCAACTCTCCTACGTCCACAATACTTTGATATTGGCAACATAATATTATGTCGACAGCACTAAAAATGTGTAATTTACCAAGTGTACACAAATGTGTACGTAACGCATAAGAAGGTTAATTTTGACCGGTTGGACTGTGCACTGCGAGGCTTAATTTCCAACGACCCCTGCAGTTGGGCGACAGCGGTGGTGTAGTGGCCAGACTAATCGCCTCCCACAAAGGTGAACCATGTTCGATTGGCTCCCGGATTTTTGGACGAAGCAGTCGTGCCCGACGATACCGTTAGTCAGCGAGTTTTCTCGGGATCTCCCATTTCCCCCTCTCTTGCGTTCCGGCGCTGCTCCACACTCACCTCGCTTCATCCTCGTCGGCTCTCAAAACCTCGCTGTTAAGAGCCGTTCAAACCTCTCTACTCCATTTTCCTGTATGTATCTGATTCGTTAATCATGAAACTGGTCCATGATATTAATGCCTGGCATAACTACAGTCGGACACGAATCTTATAGCACGCATTAAGACTTTATTTTTGTTTCAATACCTGCAGCTGAATATTAAAGTAGTTCTGGAAGAATTAAATGAACACGGAGTATTATATAACACATGTCGTATGAAAATATATATAATTAGTAGAAACTATAGTTTTCTGCGGGAAAAGTTGGCTGTTTGCTAGGATTTAACCTGCTCTACACACGCAAAGACATTTTTACTTCTTACTGCCAGTAATGCAGTAATGCTTCTATCCATTTTCACTTATCAAATTAAAATTCTAATAACCTACAGTATAAAGTTTTGTCACTACTCTGCAAAGAACTTAGCCTAGTTAAATATTTGTCATTCGATTATGAAAAGATGAATCAGCTAAAGTGTTATCGAACATACGTTGGCTCAAAAATGTTCGTGATTTTCCAGTGCCGCTACATGTTTGATCACATTCAGCTCGACATTGTATTGGCTGACAGCAGGCAAGTAATNTCGTGATTTTCCAGTGCCGCTACATGTTTGATCACATTCAGCTCGACATTGTATTGGCTGACAGCAGGCAAGTAATGATCATATCGTAGTGTCCGGTGTTAAGTTGGCCAATACGACGGTGTGCGCTGGAAATACTGACAGAACTGGTGTTCGCGTAGTATTTTTTTAGCTGGAAAATTCTTGTTAACTCTCACCGACAGACACTTTCAGGATATTTTTCCAAAAGTCATAAACACAAGATTTTTGTGTTTTCAGACATTTGTATTTAATAGTTCACAATCGTATATCTACTCGTACCACAACTATTTGATCAGTGGCTGCTGCCTCAGAGAGTATCGAGTTTTCCTCCGTAAGACGTAGTCCGGAATTAGGATTTTTACTGGAACAGAGACATACACATGGTGCACGAAATAACTTCAGAAAAATTTTAAAATATTTGCTCACGAAGAGGTTCAAAAAAAGGTTACCTTTGATTATCCTTTCTTCGTTGTATAGTGTTAGTATCAANAATATTTGCTCACGAAGAGGTTCAAAAAAAGGTTACCTTTGATTATCCTTTCTTCGTTGTATAGTGTTAGTATCAAAATATGTGTACACTTAAAGTAACAAGAAGCGTTGATTTACGTGTCGGGCACTCTTCAGCACATTGCGGTCACACTGTTAAAAATGTCCATATATTCGTGGCAATTATTACGGAAGTATAGAGTCAATACACGTTACCGTGCTCCGTAATGAGATAAAACGGAACTTAGCTCCGTACATACAAAATACGCAACCTCTCCGTATTTTCAATTGCTTCGGGTTATAGTAACAGACAAGCCGAGGTTATAAGAAGCATTCTTCGCCGTTGTAACTACGCAGTTATCGTTCCTGCGGCTCAAAATAATTTCACGACAGTTAAAATTATTATTTCAAAATTCAAAGTGTAGCACTACTCCCGTGCAGCTTATAGTAACACTACAAACCCTCCAACATTACTAGGGACTGAACAAATTAATTTTAAACCTCTTGAAATGTATTGTTTTTGGATTGAGTTTGGGTTTATTAGGATTATTTTAGGATTATTTTCAAGTGGATTCGAGTCAGGTATAGTGTGTGGAGTTAGGTTAGGAAAGGTTACGATAGAAGAGGATAGGATAGGTTAAGTTAGGATAACTTAGGATACGTTACGTTAAACTTTAATATGTCAACTCAAAACACTTACAGAATGCCATTCTTTTACAAATGTGTAAGTTTATACATTTATTTTCCGTTTATTAATATGTATGGGTCCATATTTTAGTGCATTACGTTTTCAATTAAAAAATAAATATTTTTTTATTAAAAAAAACAAAATGGCTGACAAGTAAATGTTTTTATTGCACTAAGACAATCTTTCTAAAAGAAACCCATTTACTTATTTTCAAATTTACAAACTTACGGTTTCTGAGTTGTTTCAAATTTTAAGATTTTCTGTTGAACTCGCTTTTTTGTTGTTTTACAGATACAATCACTATTTGAGGGGCCTACCTGAAGTCTTTTTGCACGTCCCAGGCCTAGAAGCGCGGGAGCGATAAGGGCGATACTGCTACGCGCATCAAGTGCGCAGTCGTCGCTGCGTGAAAGGCTCTAAAATGGCGTGTAGTGCTCTCGTCGTGCTGCGTGTAATACTGGGACATTAAGCGATGTCCCTACCATTTTATTATAGGAAAGTCTATAGCAAGGTTTACTTTAGTGCCCCTGAATATTTTTTCGTGGAAATGACGTGTATAATTTGAGATGTAGCGCTTTGAAAATGCCGTTTATAGCCATGTCGGAGTGCTTTGAAATAGTGTTTCTGATGTTCATGAGGTTTTTAATATTTTAAGTACTTCACCAAATTGAATAATGATATAAATAATGTGTCATTATTTTTATAATTGTTATCCAAATTACAGTATTCTTGCATTACTGTAAGACATTGGGAAAAGTGAAAGTACTCAGGAGGCCTCCTCTGAATTAATGTTCTTTTCGTAGATCAGCACGTTGGACGCACATTTTGTAGTTTCGTGGAAGAAAACATGTATTTCAAACACTCTGTGACGCACNCGTAGATCAGCACGTTGGACGCACATTTTGTAGTTTCGTGGAAGAAAACATGTATTTCAAACACTCTGTGACGCAGTTCAAGCGGCAGGTAGACAGGCTTCTTGAGCGTTTTATTCGCAATAATTATTCCACACATCTACATTATTACTTCCGTGTACACTCATGTAGCTGCTTTCACATGCTTATCTTGACAACTTGACACCTGTCATCTTGCCNCATTATTACTTCCGTGTACACTCATGTAGCTGCTTTCACATGCTTATCTTGACAACTTGACACCTGTCATCTTGCCATTACGAGATTAAAACACAGTGCAACCTTATACATTATGTGTGTATATACATATACTGTATATATATAAGGTAACTGGGGGAAGACGCCAGAGAGACTTGTAGTTCTGATAGTAATAGACAGGTATCTGCGCCAGCCACGTAGAGAGACAGCACTGCATGACTAGAAGCAACCACAAGGAGATCGATACGTGCTTTCAAAGCCTGTGGTTTAATGACGAAGTACCTACTGCTGAGTACCTGTTTTATAATTTTGAGCTATGCTTTTGTAAGTCCTATAAAACTCAATTACATTGTAAGCACCAAACTAGTACTTTGCACTGAATAAACGGTATTTTGAACACAAGATGGCAGTATAATTACTCCCTTCCAAGACCACCGTTTAAAAATAAATGGTAGATGAGAGAGGCGTTTTGCTGCAGTATGTGGGGTAAGATGACATTACAGTAATTTAAAGTGACATCGTACCCCATCATTCATATTAATTTTTTATATTTATATTGGCCAATTTTATTGGAGTTTAGTAATCATTGTTAGCAAGGATATTAACAAATCTTCTCTTTTAGAACAGATTATGCCTAACCTACGTGAGGAAAACGGATCGTGCTTCCTGATCCGAGTTAAACTTACTCGTTGCTTCTGAAGATATGAAAAGTGGTAGAAAGTCAATATTAAATTAATGTAAGTTGTAGTACATTTTTATACAGAAACCCAAAAAGACACATTCAAGCTGAAAATGTTACTAAATAAGCGGCTGATATTGCTAGTAGTTTAATAATTCCATAAATNCAAAAAGACACATTCAAGCTGAAAATGTTACTAAATAAGCGGCTGATATTGCTAGTAGTTTAATAATTCCATAAATAATTTTCTACGCTCAAAAACGTTAGGTTGTATCATGAAAATTACTTTTTCTAAGTTACTTTGTAAAAGATCATGAAAAATCCTTAGTAAATTATGTCCAACCTTTAGAAGTTGCTAGTTTTCCACCAACACAAAATATTTTTCGTCAAATGTCTTTTCAATTCTCCGAGAACTGCTAAAAGCGAAGATTTTAACACTCGTACTAAATTAGCTGGCTTTGACAGCTACAGATTGTTTCGAAATGTGATCCTGAACTGACAGTTCGGAAGTAACAATACATCTCCACCGTACGTGGGTTGGGAATGTGCGGAAAAGACGTTGACAAATTTCTTATAAGTGGCGATGAACTNCGTACGTGGGTTGGGAATGTGCGGAAAAGACGTTGACAAATTTCTTATAAGTGGCGATGAAGTATATGACATTGACGGAGGCGATAATATGTGTGCTGTATGCAATGGTTACTTCTATGCCGAAAGGAGTCCTAAGTATTATATCTTTGAAGTTTAATGGCAATTGTGAGTTTGTGTTATTATTATGGTGTGATTGGACTGTGTCAATTGCCAACCAGTAGATTAAAAAAAAAAATCTCACACACAGAGAACTGAGCAGGACAAAAACGAAAAAGCGTTTTTACAACACTACAGACAGCTGTTTCCTTTTCAATAGAAAACAAATATGACGGACGAAAAAATTTTTATTACAAAACATGACAGTCAGATAAACTAAACCAGAAGAAAGGACAACACGATGACGAAAAAAACACACAAGTGAACAAAACTGTGCAAGAACACAATTTCAATGGACACAGTTTACCAATAAAAACTAAAACAGACAGAAAAATAGGAAAAACCCACAATGAAACACAAGTAAGGAAAAAAGTATTCCTTGTCAGATTACAAAACCAAATAGTTCAACTCTACGAACAACACAGGGACTGCAAAATCAGCCAGATAAAATAAGAGATAAAGTAACAGAGAGGACACAGAACGACGAAAAAAATAATAACAAATAATATTTAAAAGCCAGTAATGGATGACTTTATATTACATGTAATTTTCTTTTATGATTTGAATTAACGTATAAGAAACGTCGACTATTGTTGACGTAAATAATTATCCTACTATCATAATACAATATTGTTGGTTGTTCTCTGTCTAAGTATTTAAAAGGTATGACCATTAAACTACTTACGTGTTTAATCTTCCACCTAGTTACCTCATATGAAATTAAATATTTAACTCAGAACCCCTCCCCTCTCAGATATAATATGCATGGGAAATGCTGTAGGACTTGCCGTTTCAGAGATATTCACGATTATATAAAAAGTTTTCTAAAAGTGAGAAAAACGTTTTCGGGGAATCTATGTCATCGTTTACCCAAAATATTATTATCAAATTTCACATGTAATACCAGGCACCTAAAACCATGCCTCACTTTTGTGACACTTCCCTTATCAGGTATTTGTTTGGGGGAAAAGTAATGGTCAAGAGTTCAGTGATAACGCGTTCGAATTAAGTTTTACGTTTTCAGTCATAATGTAACGGTTTTTGCAGGTCTTTGAAAAAATCGTTTACGTCGTAAAAACAGTTCTTTTTTAATTTCTGGGTAACAACTCACGGAAAGCTAGTCAACGGCAGGATTAAGCATTTCTTATATCAACATCTGAAAAGAACTCTTGTTCATATCTGCACGTACGCTTTGTCCTAAATACATCTTGTCGTTTGGAAAAGTTAAACTGGATGAATAAAACATGGCAGATGCACGAGTTACAGAGAACTCCCGATTATCACCTGGAAAGTAAATATATCTAATGTTTATTTCATTACGGTATTTTTCATAAAATAAAACTTATAATAACATTTTTTACACGTTTATACTTATATCCATACCTGTTTCCTGTAAGTTGAAAATAATCCAATCGTCACTTTTGGCAACGTCGTTTATTTGTGTCATTGAATTCTGCAGCCAGATGGTATCAGTGGTATTGTCAAAGTTGTTTGCAGACTTCGTCGTGTAGGTTAACGGGACCCACCAGTTAGTTTCCTCGGCGTCAGAAGTGCTGTTGTCTTTAACCAATAAAAACCGTTTCTAGAACAGAAACAAAGTTATTAATCCTTCAGTAGCGATTGAAAAAATTATTTAGTGTATTCTAGGTTGTAATATTTCATATTCATTCAAAATGATATATCGACATAGTGCTCTTTAGTGGAAGTTTAGTTAAATGTAATTATTTCTACTAGTTAGGCAATGTAATGCATGTTATTTATTCACGGATATTTGCTTTTTGCTTCGCTAAGTACAGAATATCGTAAAATTTAACTTACTTGCTACTCCATTTGAATACGGATGACAATGAAAATAAAAATCTTAGTAGCTAATTTCCGTCCTACTAAATTTTAATCAAAACCTAACAACATTTTAATTTCCTGTATATCCTACTATTTCACATACTGCAGTCAGTATATTGAAACTGGTACATATGGTCAGGCTGCAGAAGACAAAATTAATTAAATAAATTAAAATACAAACCAATGAATTTTAAATAAAATAAAATTATTAGAAACTGTAACACCTAAAATTATTGGACAAAACTTGAACGTACAACGGTCCCTTATAAAACTAATTTTCATAATTTTTACTTACCTATCGAACGCCAAATAAAATTATATGGGTGACACATGTTAACATCCGTCTTCTATACATTTTAAAAATTTGTGAAATTAAAATTTGTAGGACAAATGTTCGTCTCTAAGGTATACGTTTACATTTTCAAATAGGATTTTCTTATTGTAAGACGTAGGTGTGAATGTTTGAACAGCCTGTAGAGTAACATTTACGTAACTATTCATTCATTTGGCACCTCCATGAACTTACCATTGCTTTACACATTGGGGCCGAGTAGTTTATGTATGTATGGAGAGAGGCTTCTTTTATCTTTGTTTCACATAAAACTATCTTGGCATTATGGCTCGTTTATCGTTAGCTCAGAGTCGTGCAGTGTGTGTCAGAACCACTGCAGTCAGATCATAATCGTAATATTAAACTATACTTGCTTGAAGCCCGAAGTGCTGCTACCAAACGAATTCGAAAAAATTTCGTGGAATTTCAGTTGCGATGTGAACATGAATAAAAAGCATTATGAAAAATTAGTTTGAACACATCAACATTACGAATTCATTATTAGTTTGGAACACATTAGGAACCGCCATATTTGGTAAGAATCCATTAACGGTCCGTTCTGATAACGTCTAATTAATTATCTCCAAAGATGCACATAAGTAGTGCCATAACGTTATCCTAAGTATGTATGATTTATGAATTCTGCATGCCGTACATTTGGGTGCATTGCTCAATTGTAAATCACTCTATTTTCATCTAAATATTAAATTATAGGTGACATTTTTCAACAGGACACATTAACGATATTACAATAAGAGATGCGAGCAAGCTAATATTGGTTCAAAAAACTTTAATAGTTTTAGACGTGGAATCGTTATCAATCAAGACCACAGTAATAATACAAATAATAACTACTGTAATTGTGTGTAAACAGCATAGTTTAAAATAATTCTCAATTATTTATTATAAGTAAATTTTGTTTGAGTTATTATGTATTATAAAATTAAATATCGCTCACCACACTGAAGAATAGCGTGCATTCATTGAGCAGCGTGATATAATTATCAAGGGCTTATTTAATAATGCAAATGCTATGAATGGAGTTGCAGTTATTTGGGTAGGTTGATTACTTTAAACCAGTACTAGTAATATATAGGCGGAAATAATATTGTGACCTTATCATAGCGGAAACCCAAAAATACCTTAAATCGCTACTTGGTGTGTTTTATTTAAGTAAACAAGAAGTTACTGATATAACCATTTAACTACTTTTCTCAACATCGATGCAATTAATTCTTAAATAATTTCTTATAAGCTGAGTTGGTAGGAATTGACTTCTAATTGAAAGCAATAACTTTATAAATGAAACCAGAAACTCATGCATCTGTAGTGAGACAGTGACAAATACAATATCCATCTAAAAAATAAATGCTTACACAATACTCTGCCGGTATACAAAATTTGGTTTAAATCGGTTAAAATGTTCCCGACATATGACATATCATTCAAAATTTTTTATGGTCGCCATTTTAAAAGTAAGTGCCCGGCGTGGTCTAAAACTATAAAAGTCAGATGTCCTTGCTAAGTATTATATGTGTACCAAGTTCGCTGAAATTCGGTTGAAATGTTCAAAATTTAAGGGGGGGGGGTACGCACTCTCACAGACACACACACAGTAAATCACACCTACATACACTCATGCACACATACACAAACACACACAGCTACGCATACAGGAAAGTGATCTCATAAGCCTTTCTTTCCTCCAGAAAGTAGGCTGAAAGCCCTAGATTTAAAATTATATCAAATTATTTTCGCTTCCATCGCATATTACAAAAATTAAATCGAGATTTTCCTACAGAACAGAAAGAATCGTGCGTTTTAAGTAGGCGCAAGTTTTTAAAATAAAATTTAACTTTCAACTCATTTGAAATTTATAATACTTAAATTTTAAACTGGTCAAAGGATGTGTGCTAACATTTCTGTGCCCGAATTTATGTAATCTATGAGCAAATATTAGAAGAAGCTACGGGGTTTGGCATTTCTAAAGGAAGATAAATAATTACAAAGCTGTAACTCAAACATTGACTACTACGCAGCTGGCATAAGCACTCTAATCCATATTCGCTCTGCGGGGTAAAGACCTCTCAACATGACACCAGCAATAGCGGCGCCAGTGTGCAGAGAACTTTGAAGTCTAGCTTGATGCCAGAGAATCCGCGAAATTTCCGTCGTATCTCTAAGTACTTCAAAACTTCTACAATTCGTGTTTGCGCGGCATTTCTCTTTGAACGCAACAGTTGTGTGTGCCGGTGCATAAAAAGAACAGAGTCGTCGGCCGGGTGATCAGATAAAGAAGATTGCACCTCATGGCCACAGTGGGCAGTAATAAGTGATAATCTGCTAATGTCTGCATAGAACACTGAAAGTCACTGTGTACTCATACTATTTCGACAGAATACACAGTCTGTAGTGATATGATGGTACCTGGCTGACAGCGGTGGAGTTGGTGGAGTAATTCCTGATGACGGTGATGAGAGGGTATCCCTCCTGCAGGGTCCATGAGTTCATGATGGAGGTCACGTTCAGGATTCTGCCGGCTCCATCCGCCGCTTCTTGCAGCGCCGAGAACAAGTACTCCGGACGACCCGTAGAGTAGCTCCTGCTCACACAGTTACCAACATTGCGTGGCGAAACAAGTAATATTCCAGGACGTACACCCTTCCACTGTGCACATAATGAATACGAAACTAATGTGACCTAAAGGATGATCACGATAAAGTGACCATATTTTAAGTAAATATTAGGAAATAATCACTACGCATAGTAACATATATGCTACTGTACATAAAAGCATACAAGCTGCCAGTTAATTTTACAGTGAATTCATAACAATATATCTGATAAATGACGAATTGCGAGCGTGGCGTGATGTTTAAATTTATGGGCACCAAATATATCATTATACACATAGGAGTACGTATCTGCATGTCAGTACCGCATTTGCTTTCCTAGCTAGTCCGCGATTTCCCTTGTATGTCGAATGAATGTGGTGATAAGACCGATGACAACGTTGCGTTTATATACGACAGGAGGACACAAATCTGAGAGGCAAAGTAAATCCTAGGCAGAGCTTTCAAAAGTGCCCAGTTAACGGTGAACATCCAACATTTGAAGAGTATGATTCCATAACTCGCTTAGTCAATTTGCAAACATTTACAGAAACAGCAATAATAATAAGTTCAGAGATACAGCCTGAAGATAACAGTTCTTCGAAATTGGACATTGCAAGTGTTGGAATGCATGGGCAGTTTTATTTTCAAACATGCAGTTTTCTGCATGTAACGACTATGCTTCGTAAACACTGTGAAAGTGGACTGAGCGAGTTTTGAAAACATAGTTTTCAATATTTTTTTCTCATTAACTTGCAGATTCATAGTACATTACGGTTAATGATATTTCTATATTTTTTAAATTAAATTGTTACTTAACGTCCAATTGACACCAATGTAATTAGAAATGGAACAAGATGCTCGGAAATTCAAGAGCAAGACAGAAATCGGCAGTCGCCTGTACCAATGCACCACATCAGTTTTCGCATGGGGTGATTTCAGAAAACTGTGGAAAATGAAAATTACACTTTGAAAACTATGCTATTTTAGGTAAGANCAGAAAACTGTGGAAAATGAAAATTACACTTTGAAAACTATGCTATTTCAGGTAACAAACACATTTGCTAGTTGAGCAATTGTTTACACTCAACAATATTTTGTTCACTCGAATAATCTGTTCTTTCTCAAAACATTTGCATTTGTTGAATTGAACCAAATAAATCTTTCCAAAATATTTTGTCGACCCGAACATTGGTTGTTCCAACATCATCTACATGTAATACGCAACTATTTTACAAGCACGTTCAATTAATCTGTTTGGTTTCCATGTACACTAGAAATATCATAGAAGAGTCAAAGGAATGCTTATTTTGGAGCGAAGAAAGAATTTGGTTAGCTCGAATAATCCGATGTGTTTAGTATTACAGAATTTATTGTGGCAACAAAATCCGCTTGGTCCTGTAATGCATTCATTTGGTTGGCTGTAAGTAAATGATTCGATCATTTGATTGCCTTTGTTCAAATTTACAGCTCGAGAGTTTGTATATAATTTATGTTACAATTCGGGTAATGACAGTGATGGATAGTGTATTTATTGGTGCTTAATAAAGGCAATAACAGTCCAAATGACATAATCTCAAAACAAAACAAAAATAAAAAAATAAAAACGAAGCTTGAAAATATTTGACGTGAAATTAATGAACAAGACTTTATGAAATCAAACTAATTTAACACATTAACACTCATCGTGGTAGAGGACCCTAAGGCGTATTGTTCGGGCGCAAGTGTTCCAGGTTCAAACCTCGGTCATCTTTTTCACATTTTCGTTATAATAAAAAAAACTTTAATATAACTACAGCCATACAACTATAGTATATTATTGCACCAACCAAATTTTACAAGTTCGGGGCAACCAAACAAGAACAAAAACATTGTTTGGCTCCAGCAACAAAATATTTAACTACCCCTATAAAAAGGATTTATTCTGTTGCGCCAAAAATTGTTTTCTCAATTTATAATGGTACGGCATGAAATAAAACTTGGATCCTTACGAATGAGAGTCGTATGTGTTACCACTGCATCACATAGCATCATTCTGGTGGTGATTTTCTGCACTGTTAGGGGATGAGGATGAAAGATCGAGGGTTGTTAACGACTCCATTTAAAAGTTAGAAGTTGAAAACATTGGCGTGTGTAGAGCGACTAGAGAGATGTACTGTGTGGTAGTTTCTCATGGCTGTCCGACGGATGTAGATAAGTCAGGCCCAACTACCATTTTATAAATAGTACATATCTAGGCCCATAATTAATCTCAAACAACAACGCTTCCCACTACTCGACGGAGGCAGTGCTCATTACTGGTAACATAAAAATTGCTGATGTTTTGTTTCGCTAACTGCAACCTTATAATTATATTATTGGACCGTTAACCAGGGCTGTATTGTGCATAGGCAGATTATACAGCTGCATATAGGGTGGCCGATTTTAGAGTTGGCGATTCTGCAATACACAGGAAATTTGAGATAAAACCAGATAAGACTACATATTTTTCAACAACTTGGAAATTAAATTTTTATAAACAATTTTTTCTTCAAATTTTCAATGTTTCCGCACAAAATACACAATATATCCTCTCCCATCAGCTATGTTGATCACATTATGGTGAACTGCTGCAAATTTCCTTTCAGCTGCTGCTTTAACAACAGNAGAGGGTATCCCTCCTGCAGGGTCCATGAGTTCATGATGGAGGTCACGTTCAGGATTCTGCCGGCTCCATCCGCCACTTCTTGCAGCGCCGAGAACAAGTACTCCGGACGACCCGTAGAGTAGCTCCTGCTCACACAGTTACCAACATTACGTGGCGAAACAAGTAATATTCCAGGACGTACACCCTTCCACTGTGCACAGAATGAATACGAAACTAATGTGACCTAAAGGATGATCACGATAAAGTGACCATATTTGAAGTAAATGTTAGGAAATAATCACTACGCATAGTAACATATATGCTACTGTACATAAAAGCATACAAGCTGCCAGTTAATTTTACNTTAGGAAATAATCACTACGCATAGTAACATATATGCTACTGTACATAAAAGCATACAAGCTGCCAGTTAATTTTACAGTGAATTCATAACAATATATCTGATAAATGACGAATTGCGAGCGTGGCGTGATGTTTAAATTTATGGGCACCAAATATATCATTATACACATAGGAGTACGTATCTGCATGTCAGTACCGCATTTGCTTTCCTAGCTAGTCCGCGATTTCCCTTGTATGTCGAATGAATGTGGTGATAAGACCGATGACAACGTTGCGTTTATATACGACAGGAGGACCCAAGTCTGAGAGGCAAAGTAAATCCTAGGCAGAGCTTTCAAAAGTGCCCAGTTAACGGTGAACATCCAACATTTCNCCAAGTCTGAGAGGCAAAGTAAATCCTAGGCAGAGCTTTCAAAAGTGCCCAGTTAACGGTGAACATCCAACATTTCAAGAGTATGATTCCATGACTCGCTTAGTCAATTTGCAAACATTTCCAGAAACAGCAATAATAATAAGTTCAGAGATACAGCCTGAAGATAACAGTTCTTCGAAATTGGACATTGCAAGTGTTGGAATGCATGGGCAGTTTTATTTTCAAACATGCAGTTTTCTGCATGTAACGACTATGCTTCGTAAACACTGTGAAAGTGGACTGAGCGAGTTTTGAAAACATAGTTTTCAATATTTTTTTCTCATTAACTTGCAGATTCATAGTACATTACGGTTAATGATATTTCTATATTTTTTTAATTAAATTGTTACTTAACGTCCAATTGACACCAATGTAATTAGAAATGGAACAAGATGCTCGGAAATTCAAGAGCAAGACAGAAATCGGCAGTCGCCTGTACCAATGCACCACATCGGTTTTCGCATGGGGTGATTTCAGAAAACTGTGGAAAATGAAAATTACACTTTGAAAACTATGCTATTTCAGGTAACAAACACATTTGCTAGTTGAGCAATTGTTTACACTCAACAATATTTTGTTCACTCGAATAATCTGTTCTTTCTCAAAACATTTGCATTTGTTGAATTGAACCAAATAAATCTTTCCAAAATATTTTGTCGACCCGAACATTGGTTGTTCCAACATCATCTACATGTAATACGCAACTATTTTACAAGCACGTTCAATTAATCTGTTTGGTTTCCATGTACACTAGAAATATCATAGAAGAGTCAAAGGAATGCTTATTTTGGAGCGAAGATAGAATTTGGTTAGCTCGAATAACCCGATGTGTTTAGTATTACAGAATTTATTGTGGCAACAAAATCCGCTTGGTCCTGTAATGCATTCATTTGGTTGGCTGTAAGTAAATGATTCGATCATTTGATTGCCTTTGTTCAAATTTACAGCTCGAGGGTTTGTATATAATTTATGTTACAATTCGGGTCATGACAGTGATGGATAGTGTATTTATTGGTGCTTAATAAAGGCAATAACAGTCCAAATGACATAATCTCAAAACAAAAAAAAAATAAAAACGAAGCTTGAAAATATTTGACGTGAAATTAATGAACAAGACTTTATGAAATCAAACTAATTTAACACATTAACACTCATCGTGGTAGAGGACCCTAAGGCGTATTGTTCTGGCGCAAGTGTTCCAGGTTCAAACCTCGGTCATCTTTTTCACATTTTCGTTATAATAAAAAAAACTCTAATATAACTACAGCCATACAACTATAGTATATTATTGCACCAACCAAATTTTACAAGTTCGGGGCAACCAAACAAGAACAAAAAAATTGTTTGACTCCAGCAACAAAATATTTAACTACCCCTATAAAAAGGATTAATTCTGTTGCGCCAAAAATTGTTTTCTCAATTTATAATGGTACGGCATGAAATAAAACTTGGATCCTTACGAATGAGAGTCGTATGTGTTACCACTGCATCACATAGCATCATTCTGGTGGTGATTTTCTGCACTGTTAGGGGATGAGGATGAAAGATTGAGGGTTGTTAACGGCTCCATTTAAAAGTTAGAAGTTGAAAACATTGGCGTGTGTAGAGCGACTAGAGAGATGTACTGTGTGGTAGTTTCTCATGGCTGTCCGACGGATGTAGATAAGTCAGGCCCAACTACCATTTTATAAATAGTACATATCTAGGCCCATAATTAATCTCAAACAACAATGCTTCCCACTACTCGACGGAGGCAGTGCTCATTACTGGTAACATAAAAATTGCTGATGTTTTGTTTCGCTAACTGCAACCTTATAATTATATTATTGGACCGTTAACCAGGGCTGTATTGTGCATAGGCAGATTATACAGCTGCATATAGGGTGGCCGATTTTAGAGTTGGCGATTCTGCAATACACAGGAAATTTGAGATAAAACCAGATAAGACTACATATTTTTCAACAACTTGGAAATTAAATTTTTATAAGCAATTTTTTCTTCTAATTTTCAATGTTTCCGCACAAAATACACAATATACCCTCTCCCATCAGCTATGTTGATCACATTATGGTGAACTGCTGCAAATTTCCTTTCAGCTGCTGCTTTAACAACAGCACGTTCCTGTCAAGAAGAAGCCATGGTGTAAATCATTCTAACCCTGAATTTAAATGGTTGATATAAATAGCCTTTTACCGTTTTATTGCTGTTGCTTTAGAAATGGGACCAAAATTAATTTCTTTTTCCCTGGATTCCAACAAGCAAAATTCGTCATTTCCAGGCGTAATGCTATCTGTAAAAGTAAATAAGCAAAATAACTGAAACGCCAGCATACTGTTCGACTTGCGAAGGTGTTTGGTTCATGCCTCGCGCAAGATTTTACTGAATGTTAGTCCTAAACGTAAGTTTGCATTTATTTTGAAGACTGAGAATTAGCCTTATAGGCCGATCGGCTTAGCAACTAAGGATTTATAACACAAAAAAAATTCCCATCATCACTATTTTCCCAAAATTCACCCTAAAGAGACAACACAACGTTTTCTAATTTCTGAAGAACCATTCGTTAGTAATATATAGTAATTTTAGAGTAACGTCTAAAAATTTAAGTATGAGCTGAAAATCCATGGCATGGTATGAGTTAACAGACAATTATGTAGACAAACACAATTTGTTTTCGATGTAACAGTTACAAAACGATAGTGGGTTGATTGTGTAAATAATAAAAAAATTATATAACTTACTTAAATGTCTGCTAACATCACAAACCTGATACCACAAAATTGAAGTTATAGGAATAAATACAAGAGAGGCTATTCTTTACCGTGCTATATTGTTGAGTATGAACCAGAAATAGAATAGGTTTCCGGCTAACACGCTGAAATGAGGATTTCCCGCTAAGGAAGTGTTGGAAATTCATTTCAAAATCCTCCATCTCAAATAAGCTAGACGCCACCAATAAACCAGAATAATGGAATGACCGTTGCTAGTAGCTATTATAATTTTTTTTTAATAATATTCAGCTCCTGGTAGGTATCAGAGCCACTCAAATATACAAATGTCTCGATTAATAAAATGAAAAGTAAAATAATGTTATATTGCATATTTTGTGTGAATTTATCTAATAATACCTTTAAAATGTAAATTAAATAGATTTATAGCCCCGAACATTATTAATTCATTACATTCGAATGTGACTTAAAATTCCATGGCTATTCTTTATTCACATCCAATTGATTCTCTCTCAAGTACTCGATGTCAAGAGCCGTCAAAATCTCTTCACTCGAACATTCCAACTGGTACTCAAAACGTCTGTTTAATTTTAGTTCAAGTTAACAGTTTTTGAAATTATTTTGGCTTTTAAATTTGCACATGAATTACTGATATGTTTCGTATATTTAATAAGGAAATATTCACCTGAAGGCCAAGGTCTGCGCAGTGTATTATTAATGTATAAGAGTGGGGTAGCATAACATTAATGTACTCGAGCAGCAGAAAACATAGTGATATGCCACTTCTATTTCAGCTTCAGCGTAACTTACCTTGCAGTCAAGTACGACCTGAGTCCTTTCTGGAAGACCTCTTTCGTTAGGAAGTGGCTCGCCATTCTTAAAACAGATCCAGCTGTGAAAAGATAAGAGGAAATAATTACCACATACAATGTAAAATGTATTTGTAAGATTATTATTTCCCAATCGTCCAGTCTATCACCTCTACAATCATAAATGAAGTCCTCCAGTTCAGGCTTTATTCGTTACGCCTTCTAATTCCTTATGCATAGAGGCAATGGTTGATCGCAGGAAAAGTTGGACATTTCCTAGGTTTCAACCTACTGCGCACATTTCAGAAATGTTTCTTTCATTTTTGATTCAATGTATGTATGATGCTACTTTCCCATTCCTCTGCAAATGAGGATTCTAACACTCTAAGGATTAACCATTATAATTGGTTGCAAAGGACTAAGCAAGCCGAGTCAAAAGTGCATCATTCAATCGCAAAATTATCAAAACGCTAGCAATATTTTTGAAAACCTGTTGTCTCAAAAAAATGTTACTAGCCAGTGTCTCTACCTATGCGTAAACCATGTATAAACTGAGGCCGGTTCATAAGTGATAAAATACCCCCAAAGTCCTTCGCAGCCCCTGTGTTTGAATCTGGGGCAAAGCAAAATATTGGACAACTTTATTTTTAGCTCTTTTTTAAAACAGTTATTTCTCAGAAAAAGGGAAGAAAATCAATTGTTGTCGGAGCACTTCTTTACNCGTCCTTCGCAGCTCCTGTGTTTGAATCTGGGGCAAAGCAAAATATTGGACAACTTTATTTTTAGCTCTTTTTTAAAACAGTTATTTCTCAGAAAAAGGGAAGAAAATCAATTGTTGTCGGAGCACTTCTTTACAAACAAAATTTCTTGAATCAGCACTTTCCACTGAGTTATGCATATTTCAACGTCAGGAGCAAAGTAACTAGCAATATGGCCAAAATTGTGTTTTTAATGTTGTTGTTTTAAAGCTGCTGGTTTTACATCCACGTCTTTTAGTCGTGCCGCGAGTTGAGTATCTGCACGTTGATATAATCTCATCAAGTAAGAAGCAATTCCAATTTTGAATGTGGCCTAAGTACAAACACTGGAAAACAAGAAAGAAAAGCAAGGTTTTCGAAGACGTTCCAAAATGGCAATATTTTACATTTTCGCCATACATTCTCTTAGTAGTACACATTGTACTCATTAGCTTTCGCATAAAGTTGAAAAAATTCTAATTCAATAGTTTTCAAACTTATATGTCAAAATTCTTCTTCCACATAAATAAAAAAAGACATCTGTTAAAAAAATTTGATTTTTTTTTNTGGCAATATTTTACATTTTCGCCATACATTCTCTTAGTAGTACACATTGTACTCATTAGCTTTCGCATAAAGTTGAAAAAATTCTAATTCAATAGTTTTCAAACTTATATGTCAAAATTCTTGTTCCACATAAATAAAAAAAGACATCTGTTAAAAAAATTTGATTTTTTTTACATTGTTTAAAAATAAGGTTTGCTCATGATATCATGATATTTGTAAAATAACAGAGTGAGTGATCTTNTTTTTTTTACATTGTTTAAAAATAAGGTTTGCTCATGATATCATGATATTTGTAAAATAACAGAGTGAGTGATCTTAAAACTGTTAAATTCAAATAAATTTGTCATATTTTAATTTGTAGTTAATTACATCGTTTTCAAAAGTCACTTGTGCTGAACATTGCCTACCATGATTTAAGGGAATACCTTCAATGGCCTGCGTTTAGTTGTTTCTGCAAATGGCTGAATTGAATATATATGTATATATATATATATGTATATATATATATATGTATATATATATATATATATATGTGTGTGTGTGAAAAAAGCAAAGATAAAACTAATGAGTTTTTGCTAATAAGTTATGCGAAAAATTATGGAACAGAAATGTTTAAATAATTTGGAGTGAAATTTCATGTAATGGCTAAATTTTGAACATTATTTCACACATATATGTAATTTTNATGTTTAAATAATTTGGAGTGAAATTTCATGTAATGGCTAAATTTTGAACATTATTTCACACATATATGTAATTTTTAACTTCTGCTTTCCAAAACTTGCTACATTTTCAGCCGCGGGTAGATATATAATTTTAGGTGAGGCACCAGGCAACAATATAATTTTTTTTACAAAACTATAAATGAATCGCTTGATTGCACCTTGGTACCAGTGAACGAAGTATGCTGAATTTTATTATCATTGGCAGCAGCTGTTTAAGAAATCAACGTTCTATACAATAAGAGGTCGTAGCAACATGGAAGAAACTTGTTCTTTTTTTAGGAACATCGCATATTACAAACTTGTCTTCTAAGCAACACGTCCTCCATACCCCACGCTGAGACCAAAGCAATAAAAACTTTTCGTACCGATACTCTTGAATCTGTTCATGTTGCAGCTTCTTAATAATAACTCTGTCGGCTGTACCCGGCTGATACCACTAACAAATACTTTTGGAGTATATCATAAGAGCAGCAAAATTTCTGAATGACTGCTGCCATTCGCGGCCACTAAGCATCGTTTCTGAATACCGCCCGCAATTCCTAGCATCAGGAGTGTTATTCTTTCCTACTGAGAGAGCGGGGGCACATTTGGAAGAATACGGGTTCGGTTTGTGGTCCGGATATCGTCACAGCGGTTTTACATGGCTTTCCAGAACCACTCCAGGTGAAAGGTAGGGTGGTTTCTTTAATAGAGGCTATGGTTGCTTGCTTCTCCATTCCTACATGACCATGCAACTTGCCTCGTTTCAAATGAAGCCTGTGACGAGTCCTGAGAAAGCAGGAAGGGTTAAGTGGTATTTCCATTGCCTGGTATTCTGCGAATTAGAAATCATTCCTGAAGTCAAAATTGGGGTGTCTGTCAAACAGTGGGCTGTGAAAACCATTGTTTGGTGTAAGTCAGTCATGTCTGGGGTGATGCATCTTTAGGCAGTCATCCTGGCCCGTGTGCGTGGATATCAGTAAGTCTGACTCAGCAACCGATATTTGGAGGAGGGGAGAGACGGACAGTTTAAACAGATGGNGTGCGTGGAGATCAGTAAGTCTGACTCAGCAACCGATATTTGGAGGAGGGGAGAGACGGACAGTTTAAACAGATGACTGGTCATAGGGGTGCGGCCATTTTTTTTTTCTTCCAAAAATGGCAGTTTCCACCATTGTGTTTATGCGTGCACTGTGACATCACATGATCGTTGGTACAAGACGAAGTCTTTGTCACGATCCAACCTTTTCCACTACACGTCAAAATATGCACCACCCGCATGCCCGAGAAAGCCCTACCGTGACAATGATGAAGGAGAATCTTTGTCACATAATGCTGTTGCGGAAATTTCCCGCTATTATTATAAACAACACCCCCCTCCCTGCGCAAGCATCAGTTTCCTCTGTTCGTCCATTCCCACACCGAACACTGGTGGTTACATAAGACTCTTTGATCTCCACGCACACGAGCAAGGAGTATCGCTTTCAGATAGATCGGCCCCGACATGCCTGACGGACACCAAGAAAGGGGTTTCCACAATCTGATGTTTTACAGACGTACCACCTGTGACATCAGGTACGAAATCGTGCTTGTCGTACACGAGGCATTGGAAAGGCTCCTCAAGAAAGTCTGTAAAATTCAGCAATGGTACCAAAGACGCTACTCCACTACGACCATGAGCGGGCTTTCTCAGGTAAGCTGGTCGTGCGTATTTTGACATTCAGTGTAAAAGGACGGATGTCGAGAAGTTGGACATCGCCTCAGAGTAACCACGAGCATGTAAAGTTACCATGGTCACATAAACACACACCAGTGGAAAGGTCGCTTTATACAGTTCCATGAAGAACACCCACCATGCTTTCGATCTGTTTTAGTGCTTGCAGCGAAAAATAAGAAGCATTTATGAGAGCAAACTGCAGGGGAGAAACTGAAACGCAGACGGACGTACCTTTGCCATAGGAGACATAGTCGAAGACAGCCTCGATCTCCGCGGGCGTGTAGACGTTGGAGGTGATGGCATGCGTTGCGGCATAGGCGTCGGATGCTAGCGACGGCTGCACTTTCCTGATGATAAACTGATCCTCCAGGCGCCATCCACGCTCCACGGCGGCCGTTGCAAACAGCTCGAAGTACGTGGCGAAGCCCTCGTTCAGCCATGTGAAGCTCCACCAGTCCGGGCTCACCAGGTCGCCGAACCACTGATGCGAAAACTCGTGCGCGATTGTCGTCGCGATATTCTGCCTGTCTGCCGTTGTCGACACTGCTTCGTCGAACAGGATCACACGGTCCCTGTTCCCCAACATCACCCACAACAATCCGTAAGTCTTTTACCCTGGAAAACTTTGCCATTTTCACTAAATGAGGTATGCGTTTTACTTCGCAACTATAATAGACTTCAACGAGTCCCCACTCCCTGAAATCGATTGCATTCATGAGCGAATGACAGCTCCGGCGATGGAGGTAGTGCCCCAGCCGGACTACATGTGCTCAAGGATTAATTTTTTTTTGAACCAGGTAGAAGATATCATTAGTATAAAAACGTATGATTTCGAACAAGGGATTTGGGAGATAGAACCGAAGCCGTCTGCCATCTTGGAAGACATCACAATATGAGCATATACTTGTTTAAAATTTCATAAATGTCCCATTTTCCTTAAAACTTTACGTTTTGTCCTTAAATGTTTCCTTTTATCCGCAGAACCTCCCGAATCTCCCAAAGAATATGTTTATAAAATTCTCGCTTGTGAATGTGACGACCTTGCTGTACTAAGCGGCTAGAGATCCATAAAAGTTGCGGAATTATTCAGATACGCAGTGGGGTATTAGGATATGCCCATAAATAGAATGTACGTATTTTAATATATTTCATATTTTAAAAACATTATGACATAAGTATACCATGTTACATATCATTGGACTCGTATTTTTTTGCGAATTGAAATATGATGGAAGAAAATGTGACTATATGGCAACAGAGTATTTAAGAATAATGTAAGTAAAAAGCCACTTATTCCACGAAATCCTGATGCACATGCCACTAATATGGCGTCATTAGCCAGAAACATGTCGGAATCCCATTCGCCAATCAGCGCCTGGTGACTTATTCGCCAGTGGGCAGCCCAGCCAACAGGGAACCAACTACAGGACGCAGTATCCAAGAAGACGCAATCCTCATTCCCAAAGCCTCTCATAGCCTATCTGAGAATGAGTACACTCTTATCGAATGTATCGGCACACCATTTCGTGTCTGTGTACTTACGTATCTAGTCTGTGATATGACTGCCAATGCTATATTGCATTCCATAGGCATAGCTACGCTCCACACCCTCACCCTATCAAGTCCAATGCCTTATCACTGCCCCTCCTCCACAACCCACCCACTCATACTCCCCTCAGCACATCAAGCCCATCACTATCNCCAATGCCTTATCACTGCCCCTCCTCCACAACCCACCCACTCATACTCCCCTCAGCACATCAAGCCCATCACTATCCCACTTCATTGCCGTCCCGTCACAACCTATATGCCCCCACCCCTACCAACAATTTCCAACTCCAATTCCCCTTACCTTCTGCCACTCACAACCCCACTCCCTCACTGCTACCCAACCCCCTCAATCAACACTTGGTTCACAGCTTCCAGAAAATGTAATCAAGAATATGTAGCTCGAACGTAAGTATGTTGATCGGCATATCAATGTCCATGCTTCCAGATTTTATCTTTCTTCTAAAAGCAGTCACGTGCTGCTGAGCTACATATTTTTTTACATTTTCCTTTCTCTATCATGGAAATACTCAAGCAGGTTTTTCGTCTTCCTGTGCGCTTGCCGAAGAAGTAGAAACCTCTCATGATGCATGTTGTCGTAAACTGTTGCCCAACACCATGAGATAATTTATTTGTGGGCCATGCATGCTGCTGAGTTTGCTGGAGGAACCGAACAGTCTTTGATTTGAGAATGTGTGCACATTCTCTTACAAGAAGATACTAATATAACTAATGAGCCTACTTTCCTCAACATGGTTGCAATTAATTTTTCAATGATTTCTTATAAGCTGAGTTGGAAGCAAGGTTTTGATTTATCTTTGAAAGCAATAACTTTATAAATGAAACCAGAAACGTATGCAACAGTAGTGAGACAATTGCAATTACACTCGTACCTTACCCAGGACTTGAACACAGAATACCTCGTACTATAATCTAGAGTGCAATCCACTGCATTACGGAGGTCGGATTCAGAGCATCAACTTCATATTTAATCAGTCTAATGTTTCAAATGATAGGGTTTACTAACCTAAAATATTAACAGGGTCTTTATTTTTAAAATAAGTGACCAAGCCACATAAAACGTATAAGTTTGCAGGGCCTACGGTAGCGCTAATTGTGTGAAGAATTTGATGGAAGTCGGTTGTTTGGTCCCTGAGATATGAAATAAANAGCGTTACACTTTTTCATAAGTGACTCCCAGCCGCAACCTAATTTAAGACGTTGTCACGTCAAAAACTTTATTTTCTTATTTGATGTTATCGTACAAAATTGCCAGAAAAAGAGGCTCTATAAAGAATGCTGCTAAANAAAAACTTTATTTTCTTATTTGATGTTATCGTACAAAATTGCCAGAAAAAGAGGCTCTATAAAGAATGCTGCTAAAGTATATTGTCTACATACAAAATTTGGTTGAATTTTGTCAAGTTGTAAAATGTATGTGTCAAACTTACCTAAATGGTTTATGAATCTGCTATTTTGGACATCGTTGTCTGACCCATTTAATTCGCGAAAGTTTACATGACCTTCTGTAGCATTTATAGTGTGCACAATTTGGCACAAATTTACTTGAAGTGTTACGGTGTAACATTTGGTGGTAATTGGTTGATTGGTCCTCGAGACATGGCATAAAACCTCCATAATTTTCATGTGGCGATCTTCATAAATGGAGAACAAAAAAGTAATGTTAGAACAATTTCGATGACTGTATACTGCCAATATACCAGTGTTGGGTAAGTTACATTTTACAAATCACTTCAGTTAAGTTACTTTAAAAAGTAAAATAATTTAAACGTTTTTCTTTTTCTTTTGGGTGGAATGTAACTAGGCGTTAATTTAAAACTAACTTAACTATTATCCGTTACACAGTATGTGACTTATATACGCGTAGTTCTCCTTTAGCTCAGAACAGTGTTGAAAATATTAAGAGATAAAATATACAANAGTATGTGACTTATATACGCGTAGTTCTCCTTTAGCTCAGAACAGTGTTGAAAATATTAAGAGATAAAATATACAACAATTGTTAAATTATGCTGTAAATAACATTATTATAAGATTTAAACTAACAGATGTACCGTCAAGAAACATGGAAATATTGTAACTAAAAAACTCCAGAATTGGCATAAACAAGTACAATAATTTTTGTGAATATGATTCCTCGATAACAATTTGTACAGTCAGTGATGAAGTAAGGCCTATGTTTTTTCACTAGAAGAATTAATTTTAAGTACTTTAATATCTTAGGTGTAACATTTTATCATAACTTATATTTTATTATCATAAATCTAATACCCCAAGATACAAAACTTATGCAGCTCTGTATATACCAATTTTTTTTAAATAATATATTGAACAAACTCTGTGTTTAAAAGTAAATCCATTGAGTAGTAATAGTGTCGGTAGTATAAGAAGAGTATTAAATGTTTAAAAGATTATAATACAGAAAATTTAACTCTGCTTTAGCAACACACTTAACAAAATCACAACAAAATAAGACGAGTTATTTTTCAGTGGATATATCACTTGAAGTATTTACACTGAATAAAAAATAAGCAATTTATATTTGAAACAAGGCCGAATTGAAGTGGATCAATCACCAAGCGTTTCATACTGTCTGTGGCATTAAAAGTGCATGATTTTTATTTAAATGAAACTTGCACAAGCTTATAGGTATTTGTACAACACTATTCTAATTTCGTAGTCAATATGAATTAAAATCACTGAGTGAAGTGCTGTCATGGCAGAAGATTTCATGGAAATATTTATCGAATTCATTTATGGTAGGCTATTTGTAAAATTAATAACACTAAAGCGTTAGTTTAAATTGCAGATATCAAACATAAAAAAGTATAGTAGTGTTAAGTAGTTTTTCACACAATAAGTTAACATTAAAATAGTACCATTGCTCACTAAGCATACAAAATAACATTTATGCACATTTATTAAATTAAAACCAAACAAAAAAAAGGGGTTGCCAAATACGTACGTAAGGAAATTATAGCGTGGCATCAATATTTTGCAGATTTCATACTTTTTTTTTTGGACCCATGATTCAAAAAGAATGATTTTGCATATTTTTATAAAATTGTATGTGCATAGAATACAGTTACTTTATAATATATTTTTATATGCATATCTTGAAGTAAACACATTTCGTGTGTATGTGCATGCATTATAACATTCAAATGTTACAACACATTTGCAATAAAAGGCATCAACAAAGTTGTGATACATATTTGGACCTTCTTCTCTATTTGTTTGCAATTTGGAAGTGATCTGTCAATTGTTTCCCGAGGTGTGACAAAAAACTTAATTTTCTCTTATGGTGCTATCTTTAGAAATGGCAGACCAACAATTCTCTGTGAACTAACTGTATATAGTTGTAATATCTACTGCCAGCATACAAAGATTAGTTGGAATTTATTAAAAGGTTTCGACAATATAGCATTCTAAACTAAAAATGATAATATGGTCGCTATTTTGAAAATAAATTACTGGCATGCTTAAAACATACCACATGACATCATCTACCACAGTTCTACTTGTTTGCCAAATTTGATAGGAATTGGTCAATTCTTTCCTGAGATATGACATAAAGATATATTTTATTTGCATGTCACTATCTTACAAAATGGCGACAAAAGATTCTCCATTTAGATACAGTTAAAAGTTGTAATGTCTACTCCGAGCATACAAAGTTATGTTGGCATTGATTACATTGTTTCTAGGATATAACATTCTAAGCTTAAATGGCAATATCGCCGCCATTTTGAAAATATGTATATGACATGCTTAAAACATTACTTAGCATCGCCTGCATCAGAACTACTTGTTTGCTAAATTTGGTAGGAATAGTTAAATTATTTACCGAGCTATGACATAATAATTGTATTTATTCGTATGGCGCTATCTTACAAATTGGCCAAAAAAAAGTGGTCATTTTAATTTTTATATACTTCCAGAATACAAAATTTGGTCGAAATTGTTTAAATGGTATGGCAGATATACCAAAATAACTTAAAACATATGTTTGGCCCCAAATTTTGAAAACAAGTAACTTATCAAGTTCAATCACTTACGTGTGCATGGCCTACCATAGTATTACTTACATGCCAAATTGGGTGAGTATTGGTTTGAGTAGTTTTCGAGATATAATTTAAAATATTTATTATTTGAATTAGTGCTATCTTACAAAATGGCAGACAAACAACAATATCACTTTCAAAATGTAATTCTTTCACTGTGTTCTGCTAGCATACAAGATTTGGTTAACATCGGTTGAATTGTTTCCGAAATATAATATAACACCCAAAACTTTAAAATGGTTGCCATTTTGAAAGTAATCTAGAATTACGTCTGGCGTAATCTAAAACTATAAAAGTCAGGTGTTCTTACTAAGNCTTTAAAATGGTTGCCATTTTGAAAGTAATCTAGAATTACGTCTGGCGTAATCTAAAACTATAAAAGTCAGGTGTTCTTACTAAGTATTATATGTGTACTACGTTTGGTTTATTATGGTTGAAGCGTTCAAAAATTGAACGGGAGGGACACACACATGCTCAGACACACACAGACNTACGTTTGGTTTATTATGGTTGAAGCGTTCAAAAATTGAACGGGAGGGACACACACATGCTCAGACACACACAGACTCACATACATACACACACATACGCACACATGCGTACACGCAGACACACAGACAGGAAAGTCATCTCATAAGCCTGTTTTCCTTTAGAAAGTAGGATAAAAACGCACCAGCGACCTAAATACAAGCGACTGGTGCTTTTTCCGCAGGTCTTCGATTGTGTTAAGGAGTTTCCATACAGCGATAATGATTGTCTCCAAGCGAGACTCTGCCAAACATTGTTCTTGTCTTCAACGATGTCGCATGCGAGAAGCAGAAGTGAATACAGTAACATTTTGACATGGAAAAGTATGTGAATGTAAACTGTGTGTATTTGAGACAGACTTATTTGCGTGTACCCAAACAGCTTCTTCGTGACAATGATAAATTCCTAGTGTTGTTCTACATGAACAATCTCAATTTGCATCAAATGTATGATGACCGTGTTGCCAAAGACATGTTCGCAGAGTTCAAGGATGTGTTCGTTGAAATGGAACGACGAATATGGCATATTGGAAATCTTAACAGGTTCGCTCTTACACAAAAGGTGGTACACATGTGACTTTGATCAGTTTGTTTTAAAAACCTGACCATAAGAAAGGACACAATTTACAAGTTCAGACTTGTTAATAATGCTACAGTAATAGAATGGAGGTAGGGTTGACAGAAGCTAGCCCCACTTCTCTTCGCAGGGACACGTCGTTTCTCAGTCGAAAAATCGAGATAGACGAATTTAAATGTACATCCATTCTTCACTCAATACCACGACAAAAAAAGTTTACAAACACACACGCCTGCGGTGTAGGGATCGCGGTTGGCGTTGCGGCTACAGCGGTTGCCTCCCACGGGTTTCAATCCGGCGGGTACACTCTCCCGGGTTTTCGCGTGTGGAAATTNCCTGCGGTTTAGGGATCGCGGTTGGCGTTGCGGCTACAGCGGTTGCCTCCCACGGGTTTCAATCCGGCGGGTACACTCTCCCGGGTTTTCGCGTGTGGAAATTATACGGGACGATGCCACTGGTCGGCGGGTTTTCTCGGGGAGCTCCTGTTACCCCACCCATGCATTCCATCCCGCTCCATATCTATCTCATTTCATACTTATTGGCTCTCAAAACCTCGTTGTTAAGAGCTGCCTAAACCACTCTACTCCTGTGGTGAGAAGGCTCGAGTATTGAGTGAAGAATGGATGTACATTTGTATTCGTCTATTCTGTCATGCATTCGTCGCTCGTCTGAGAGGTGTCACAAGTGTCTGCAATAAAGTGAATTCTCTAATACCGTTGCTTTAGCATTAAAAAATGAAATTGAAATACGGACCCCAGGGCATTTTGCAATACACGGAAAGTGTATCGCACTATGATGTGGCGCTCACTCTAGAGGCCTGGATTAGATCCCCGGTACCAACATTTGAATTTTTGAAACTGCTAGTATGTTTGGCTCACCTCATACTGCGAATGGCCATGACAAGCCTCTAAGGTACCATCCTGCCTTGAGAGTATTGAGTTCGCTGCCTTTAGGTTTCCTGGGGAAGGGCGAATAATTCAGGTAAGTCACTCGAGGCACACCCAATAATGTATTGCTATGTCTCGTAACATCAATTTTTGTGGCGAGGCGGTAAATGCTCTTCGTGAGTTTGAATATTATCATATTATGCAGAGTTTTTAAGTCGTCATGCTTCTGTGGCGGGACATGCCTACTTATCACCCCCGCACCAGCGTCTCTATGGGTAATGTAGAGGTATAAGAATTTTCCTTTCCTTTGGATTTTGGTTTGCTATCGGGAGCACACAATTTTTCCACCTCTTTGATTTTGTTCAATTTCATCTACATCCAGGTAGTCAGGAGTATTGGTGTGGCGTGGTTAACCTGCCCTCCTGTGTGAATGAACTACTGCGCAAAGGGGCTCGGAACAGCTGTAACGACATTTAATTTCCTTGAGCAACATCAGGTGATAACTGACCTGTATGTAATGNAGTCACGAGTATTGGTGTGGCGTGGTTAACCTGCCCTCCTGTGTGAATGAACTACTGCGCAAAGGGGCTCGGAACATCTGTAACGACATTTAATTTCCTTGAGCAACATCAGGTGATAACTGACCTGTATGTAATGAGCCCCCAGTTCTCCATGGCGCCGGCGGAGAAGTCCGGGATGGCCGCCTGGTCCATCTTGGGCAGCGCGAAGGGGATCCCTGTGAACTCCTCCATGAACTCCAGCAGTGACTGGCTGACGTTGAGGGCGTAGGTGGCCTGTGACGAGCTGCTATTAGGGTGCCACAAGCTGACCTTGCCACCGGCGTCCGATGTCTTCGCGAAGTCCGACACCAAGAACGCCAGCAGGTACGTGGACATCGGCGGCGTCTGCCGGAACGTGTCCTTCTGGAGGTCTTTCTCGCCGACACTGCACAAAGAAGAGTGGCAGTGTGTGAGGTAGTGCATTCGTGCACACTCACTCATTAAATTTTCACATATTTCTCAAAAAATGTTATGCATTATATTTTTTATTTTTTTATGATTGGTTTAAGATTGACGTTATTGCCCTTCTTAATGTAATTTTGCTTGAATACAGTTCGATTTGGTTACCAGAGATAATTATTTGCAGGTCTACGGTATCGCATATGCACTGTGCACAGCTGCCGCTCTCCTAGCCAGTTCCTCGCCTGGCCAGAACTTCAAATAAACACGGAAATTTCTCACTTATCTAAGTTATTTCATGCCCACACACAGCTTCTCCACATGAGCAGAAATGATTACTCAAAAACTATCTACTCAAATTACTTAAAAATTTTACTGGGAAATCATTAATTAACCTTTTCTACCCATGATACGAGAGATTTCCATACCTCTAAATATTTCAAAATTAAAAAATAATAAATTATTTTTGTGTTGATTATTTGTCTAAAATACAAAACAAAATTTAAAAAAAAATTGTCTTAGAGATAAAAGTGTTGTATAAGCATATTAAATGAAGAGTGAACAAAATAATGTTTTTTTACAGTTCTTAAATCATTACCACTCGAGAATTGTAATTTAATTAGTAATTTATTGTGTCTACTTTTGTAGAAATTTACATAATTTTATCTCTACTTGTTCCGCATTTATAGCAGTCCAAGCTCTCTAAACGAGGAGAAAGATAAAACGCAAAGAAAAATTCAAATAATATAAATTCGTTGTAAAAACATTAAAAAACCGCGTAGAGTTTGTTATAAAATACAGTTTCGTGAATAAATAAAGCGTATCCTAAGAAGAGCTTTAAAATATGGTTGTCAAATTTAGAAGTCGTTAATAATGATAGTTGTATTTATGTATATGTATATATCTTCCAGGGGACAGAAGCTATCTTAGTCATGTAAGGACCGTGGAGCGAATATTATCTCTTATTGCCTTCGAGCATTCCGGTCTTCAGGGTCTGCAGCGCGTTCGTGGTGGAGAAGGTCACTTGTAGATGGTGGGTCATGTCAGGGGTCGAAGTCCTTTAGGTGGCAGTGAGGCTGGGGGGTTGTGGAGTAATATTTTGTCTAGAATGACGTAGGCATTTGGAATTAAATTGAGTGGCAAGTTTGTTAATTAAATTTTTCAGTAGATGGCAGACACACAATTTCATACAGCAGATCCACGGGTGTGGTGGGTTTGTTATACATGGAGCGATGGGCGTTCGACCTTCGGTGCAGGATATGAGGGATGAATGTAATGATGATAATTTTTGAGTGAGCAGTAAGTAAGTTTTTCATTAGCAATACAGATGTGGCGTTTGTCTAGGGTGACTCGCAGGTATTTGACAGTGTCGAGTTATGGCAGAACATGGCCCATTAAGCAGGTATAATCAGAAGGATTTCGCCAGCATTATATGAAATATATTACTTGAGTCTTGCTGGATTGGGAAGAATACTCCAGAAAATCCTTCACCACTACATGGAAAGTCTGTTCCAGAATGTCCAGAAATGCCTCCATATGTGCTGGCAGGTCTAGCACCCCACACTTATTGAGAAATGTGTCATGAGAGGTACTGTCAAAAGTCCATCGCAGATCTGTGAGGATCGCTGTAGTATGATGCTGTTTGTTGAAACCTTCAGTGACTTGATCTACGACTCGTACTGCTATGTGCGTGTTCTGGAGTGCTTACATCAGAATTCGAATTGGAAGTTTAGGAAGTACATGTCGGTTAATGTCAACCATGAGAAGTGTGTGAGTGATATTCTCCACCATCTTGGCGAGACAGGGAAGGAGTGGTACTGGATGAGAACCTGGGTAATGTGGTAACTTTCTGTGAATGGGAGCAATGGAAGCATACCGCCATACGATCAAGTAATAGAGAAAATATATATGGAATTTATAATATGGATTGTAAAAATTATGCTCTTGTGGGGTAATATATAGGTGAAGCTTAAAGCCTCGTCGACAGCGAGGTCATTAGAAACACAGCAAGTTTCTCAGAGAGCAGGAATGGATAAGGAATCGCCTGTAGCAAGGAACCCTCCCAGTATTCGCCTGCCGAGAGTTCGGGAAACCATAAAGATGTCAGTGTATGCCATCAGAGCCAGGGGAAGAAAGAAGTCAAAGCTTCCATAAGGCACACCTACGAGGGTGTAGCAAGAAGTGCTGTATCAATGTTCTGCAGGGGCATCATTTGATGTACCTCCCTCGCATGCAAGGCTGGTTCAGTGTCGTGTGAGATGAAGGTCTGCTCGAAGTGATTTGACAGGATGTTTGTGGTAGCCCTGACTGAAATCCTGGTATACTTCAAGACTATAAGTGCAAAGACAGTTCTGCTAGGTCCGGTGTGCCCTGTTGCGCTGTGTGTTAAACTGTCGTATCTCAGCTGGAAAACGCCCCTCAAGGGTGTTGCACCTTCTTTGCGGAATGGCTAGTCTGGCTGCCGGCAGAATGGTTTCAGTCAGTAGACTCACTCGGTCATCCAGTTCCTCTGCTGTGGTAATGGGTGCCCTCAATGTGAGATTTACATTGGTATATGGTCTGAACATATCCCAGTTGTCTCAGTTGAAGTTGAGGTGGCGTGTGTGTGACAATGACGGTCGCTTAACGTGTAAATAGTTAACCACTGGGAGGTGTTCTCAAGACATAGCATGTAGAACCTCAACATCTGTAATGTGGACACGCCAGACGGCTAGGAACAAATATGGTTTAGTGGGATTCCTTAAGTTGTTGGATGGATGGAAAATGAGTTCTGAAGGTGGTTGGCTGGCAAAGCCCTGTTGTGGTGCTCATCACATTGAAGCAATGCGCGCCCCTTGGAGTGTCTGCATGGCATCACCTGCTGAAGTTCCCGTCTAAGAGAATTGTGGTGATAAAGGCTGAGAATGATGCGGAAATCTTGCTCGTAAATAAAGTGCCCCTTGGCGGGAAGTTAATACTGACTGCAATGTAAGGAAAAAGGGTGGCGAAAATGTAGACTAATAATACCCTCAGGATTACCAACTATGGCAGAAGTCACCACAAATGCTTAATGCTGCTTTTGACAAGCAATGCTGTGCCATTTCCAGAACGGGAATGGTCAAAACGATGATTCTTGTGTCCTGGTTTATGGAAAACGTGGTGGACATTGCCTGATGCCACTAGGTTTTATCGTAGTTCTTCTACTTCTTCCAATTTAGCATTGTGTTGCCTCTCCTCGTCTCCCTCATCAAGCCATGTTATACTCTCCCATCTGGCTGAGTGTACGTTAGAGCATCCGGCTCCTTGCCAGTCACTCTCCTCTTGTGTCTCATCAGCGACTGCCTTCGGGCAGGAACATTTCTCTGTTACTTAGCTATACAAACACACCCACTCTACATTCCTATGTCATAAGATAAGAGGACACGCATCGAGATATTTTGCTTTGTAATGGAATGCGCTTTATTTAACCTTAGCTTCATGTTCTGCACACCAGCCTTTAAGGTACAAGTCCACTGTAGATTAACATCTAGCTAGACATCGTACAATCTTGGGAGAGTTTTTCTAAACAGCGTGTACACTGCGGGCGAAATTTACTCTATAGATCAAATGAGCTATACTACCTTAGAGCGAGTCTGCCTAGAATTATCTAACTGATATGTACACTGGACTCTCTGGGTAGATTAATTTGCTAGATTGGGCTCGCATTTAGAACGAAAATTGCAAAATGACACGTATCAAACAAGTAGCTGCTGCAGGTGATATTATTATTACGGAAAAGTCAGCGTAGCAATAACAAGAGGAAAATAATTGTATGAAGATAGAAATTCATGTACAAACGTCTTGCTACTGTCACCTAGGGACTACAAGAATTTGCTGGGAAAGGTATCCCGTAAAATAAGGAAACAAGATACACATCTGTGGAAAGCAATTTCTCCAGCTGAAAAATTCACACTGACACTACAATTTTTGGCATCTGGTAAGTGTTAAGCAGAAAATCCATGACATTAGTAATTTGTTTAAGCTGAAATAATACGCACACCATGCAGTATACATAAAATATTTATTTGATTATTTTTACAAGTAACAGGTGCCATTCCCTCATGAATTTATTTCGAATACCAGTAACTACCATTTTGAGAATAATACCCAAGGTGCGCAAGGCAGAGTATGGAGTGCTTAAAATGAAGTGCCTGAAGGTAAGAAAGCAGTACCATACTGCTCATAGAAGGTAGATGGGGCATATAAATTGCTACTATTACCACCATGATCGGACATACAGTTATAAACAAAGTATATAGATCTAGCGAATTGGTTGGAATGAGCATGGCATGTAGACCGAGAAGCGGGAGTAGAGGTTACAATCTTCCATATCTTCTCCGTTCTCAATGTCTAGTGTAGCCTTCTGGATAATACGTTTCAGTCTCTTTCTTCTCTCATCAGGCAACGTGTTTCCAGTCATCAACAGTCCAATGGCGGTGTTGGCGGGCCCAGGCGAGGCGTAAAGCATTGTGTCGTGCAGTAAACAACGGTACACGAGTGGGCCTTCGACTCCGAAAGCCCATATCAATGATGGTCCATCGAATAGTTCGCACGCTGGAACTTTTTGATGCCCCAGTATTGAAATCTATGCCAATTTGAAAAAGGGTTGCACGTCTGTCACGTTTAATGATTCTCGTCAGTCTTCGTTTGCCCGTTCGTTTATGATATTTTTCCGGCCCCAGCGATGTCGAAGATTTGATGTTTTACCGGATTCCGTATATTCGTGGCACACTCGTGAAATGGTCGTATGGGAAAATCCAAATTTTATCGATTCTTCGGAGAAGCTATGTCCCATGTCTCGTGCGCAGACTATAATACCACGTTAAAACTCACTGAAATCTTGATAACCTGCCATTGTAGCAGCAGTAATCGATCTAGCAACTTTGCCAGACGCTGTTTGTCTTATATAGGTGCTGCCGACCGCATCGCGTTCCTCTGATTGGTTCCATACCTCTGTTGTTTACATACGTACGCCTATACCAGTTTTTTTGGCTCTCCGGTGTATACTTTGTGCAGTAAAAACTCATGACATTAAGTTACTTTTTTCAAGGGAGAAATTTACACAATTCATTTGAAGACAATGGAAATTTTGTTGTATAAGTATGTAACTATATTAGCTGGTAAACATTACAAAGTTGTGCAGCAGACAAAGAGTGGAATGGCACATGGGCCTAGTCCATAAGCTGTGCAATTGTGTGCGAATAGAGCTACGGTGTACAGTTTCCTGCACAGTTTATCATATTAAATTTAATACGCCAGTAGCACTGAGCCTAGTATTTTATAATGTATTTCCTATATATGGACGATTATAGCAATACCTATATTTATATTACGCCTGTCTCTGTATCTTCATAAAATACAATAAACATAGCAAGCGGCATCCTTACTCAGATTAAAATGTATGTAATATATATTCACCTTCATTCCACATAAATACATGTTGCCACTTACATGCCATGATAATATATGATATAGGGGCCTACTGAAAACGGGGGAATCTTCTTGACGTATACTTTCAAGAAATTTTTTGACAGTGGGTGTTGAATGTGGTTCAGTTTAATTGATACAAGCAAATTTTCTTTGAAGTAAATAATGTACCACTCACGCAATTATACACTACTGTGCTACTGTATATATATATATTTATTTATATATAAATATAAACGTATATGTTTGTGTGTGTATGTATCATATGATATTATGAGCAATGAAATAGTTATGTACTTACCGCACTTACAGTGCATTGCTTTGACTGATCTTGGTATCCAAACATAAACTGTAAGTTGTCTTAGAACTCCCAATTACTTTTCCGCACTGCAGCATCAACTCCATTGCCACTTTTTCTTTTTCTTCAATATTCTCATTTCCGATTTAATTTGACACCGCAGGTTGTGCCATTTTCTACTCACGTCACACTCTGACATTTCCATTGATTCCGCAATACTTTCCAGTGTCTTCGCAATTTTATCCCTATCTCGACATTCTTTAACACCAATATTCCATAGTTCAGGATATCTTTCCAAACCTTATATTAACAACAGTGTTTTCGATTTATGCCACATCATTTACTTTGCCAAGTCGTTCGCAAGCAGGGGATCTACTTGTCTAGATAGATAGAGCTTGAGAGATCTCGAGACTCACGCGGCTGTTCTCTCGGAACTGTTTGCAATGGCACTTCACGCAGTCCTACCGAGCCCTCGGCTAGAGGTTTTACCTGCTCTCGCTAGAGTGCTCTAGCGTGTGTTTACACTCCTAGTCTTCAGTTAGACTGCTCTAACTGGTAAAGCTCTAGTTAATAACTCTGCAGTGTATCTTTATAAGAAGTGAAGTGGTCGTGAGAAAGCTCCTTCAGAGGAGCGTCCAACTGGCTGATGAAACAATCTTCATAAGAAGAAAACGCTTGCCAAGAGAGATTTTAAGAAATGTGGGTGGTTTTAATGCGGACGTAAGTAAACGGGATCAGAGTCTTTTTAAGCACGTTACTCATAGACAAAAAATGTGGTATGTACTTGTGTCTTATTTATCTATTTTTTTTGCAGGGTGTGGCAGTTAACACTGGTAGTGGATTTTCTAATTATGTTTTTTTTTCTCGAAAGAATTATAATTCGCCGGACACTAGGCTTGCATGAATTAATCAAATTTATATCAGATAAATTTTTTGTTGGAATATATTTTGCTGTCCATGAGCGTGTAATAAAGCTACCAGTTATAACAACTATAACTGTGAATATCGATTTGTAAAAACAGAATGTTTGAGTCAGAAACCGTAAATATAACATATGTTTCTTGAGGAGAGCGAAGGATATACTTACACATCCGTGGTGTTATACAGCTCCATGTTGCTGACAGAGGTGTAAGTTGACGGTCGCTCTATTGACAACGAGATGTTAGCTTTCAAGGAAGGCTCGTCGAAGCAAGGGAACGCCCTACGGGCGCCCGTGGATTCAAACTGGGTCACAGCAAGCCACCTGCAAAGGCAATTTGTGATAATGCATAATTTTCACCATTTTCATGTTAGATTACATTTCGCTATTTTTTATTTCGTTTCGTACAGCACAGAAAATAAGATACACTTTTTCAAGTACGACTCAGTTACTTAACAGTATACCATTGCAAATCCAATATTAAACATGGTTTTAACAACAAGAAAGCAGATAAGATGTTTTATTTCGATATAATTTAAACTGCAAGCATTTATAAAATCGCTGTTGATATTTTTTTTTCCTAAATAACGGTTTCCACAGACATCATGTATACATATTTGCATTGTGAAATTAAGTAGGGAATATATAGGACATATAATACCTCAAATTAATCTTAAGGAGATATAAGCCATTGAAAATTGGTATTTTAAAACGAAATTTCTGAAAATATCCTAAACGAAGGAAAATTAATTTACAATTCTCTGAACATCTTACAGTGCCTATTACTTATACAGTACTCTACGTACATGCGTTTATAGTGTACTGCTGATTCTACAGCAAAGACAACGGTGTAGGACATTTTTAACTCTTACTTTAAACAGCATGTACCATACATAAATAAGCTTACAGTACTGAAGCTGCCGGTTTGTTTCTGACGGCAGTGAGAATGTGGTTCCCTGCATGAAGTGTTTGCGTTTATTTTCACAAACAGGAATGTGCTAATACATATGGTGTGTCGTATTTACATTTATTGAAGTATTTATTTACTTTATTCGATTATGTGTTTTTTCGCGGGACAACTTTACCTCCACGCTCTACACCCCTCCCCTTCCTTTTTCCCAGCGTGAGACTAGATTACAGGGGAGCCACCACAAAGGCTGAGATAAGGTTACCGGGGCTGACATCACTCCCGCCTGCTGGAAGAGTCAGCGACTTCAGTACCAGCGAGAAGATCGTGACGGCATCTCTGCCAGTGGCGCGACTTGTGGAGCGGGGAACCTCATGGGCCATATCAACTCGGCTACAGAAGCCGCGGCGTGCCCTTGTGTCGGCAGTCTTCAATTGCTCTTAGCTCCGAGTGCCGGTAACGTAGGCAATCCGGGAGATCACGGGTGACGTAGCACTGACTATGAGTACCGTGTGTGACTAGCTGGAGAGCAGAGACTAGTACTCGCCTCAAGGAAGAGGGACTTGTTTCATTACCTGTGTCGGCAGTCTTCAATTGCTCTTAGCTCCGAGTGCGAGTAACGTAGGCAATTCGGGAGATCACGGGTGACGTAGCACTGACTATGAGTACAGTGTGCGACTAGCTAGAGAGCAGAAACTAGTACTTGCCAGCTGGACTGCAAGGAAGAGGAACTTGTTTCATTAGAGATGTCAATTATGATAATGTTAATAAATGTCAATGAATATTCTGGTTTTATGTTTGTAACTTATTAGTGAATACGAAGTCACTGTAGTTAGTATGCGCACTGTGGTCTGGATTTTAATTTTCATCGAGATTGGCATAAATATTATACCCTCTGCTTAAAATAGTGTGTGTTAGTACGGATAGATATTTGTGTTTTGTAAATCATTGTAGTGTGGACTTTTTATATCTCCGTAAATAAATATCGAAATTTATTTGTGTTATTTCATTGTGTAAAGACCTCCATCCTCGTGAACTTGGGTACTTCGTAGGCAGTTTACAACTATATAGAGTAATATTTAAATTTGGTGAGAGGAAGACAAACTCTTTTCAAAGCATATGCTTATTTAAAATCTTATTTCAAGCTTAATACTTCTGATAGGCGAATTGACAGAACCAATCAGAATTGGAACATGTGATTTTTAAATCTTACAGCTACGATGCTCATTCCATCATTTATTTTATTTTAATTAAACCTGTCATCTAGACGATAACGAGGCCGCTGGAGTCATTAAGGTGCTAGGAAGTGATTTCTATAAAAGGTGGAAAGACGAAACCAGGAGGACTGGATTTGGAAATGGAACCCAGCTAAAGCCTCTGCGCTATATTTACCTCTTGGCGCCGTCGGCGTAGTAGTAGCTCCGGTAGAAGCCGTTCATGTCGTCGCGGAGCTGGCCGACATACGTGAGGTACACGTCGTACTCCTGGCCTGCCTCCAGTCCTTCGTCTAGGATGATGGTGTAGAACAGGCGCGTCTCGTCGTACACCTGCTGCCTCACGTCGAGCTCCTTCCCGCCGTCCACCGACGTCACCCTGGTGGCGTTCTCGTGGACCTTCACGTCGTTGGCGTGCAGGACGACTCTGTCCGTGTACTGGACGGCGCGCACTCTCGCCGTAACCTCGCCGTCGAACGTGAAGTTTCCCTCAGTGATGTGCGGTCTCAGATTGATGCGGTAGGACATGGGCGTCAGCCACGTCGGCAGCCGGTATGTCTCCTTGATCTCCGTTACTATCTCCTTCCCAAAGCTTCGCGCCTGCTCTAAATTCAGCCTGGCATCGCTCAAGTACGCCTCCGTGCTGCCCGAAAATCCTAGTTCTTCTTGGTGACTTTGCAGGAATTGTTCCAGCTGGAAAAAATGCACGATCCAAATGTCCGTAAGCGTTTTGCCTATTCTGCACAGTTANTTTGCAGGAATTGTTCCAGCTGGAAAAAATGCACGATCCAAATGTCCGTAAGCGTTTTGCCTATTCTGCACAGTTATCGACTGGACTGCTTAAAATAAAGCATAATTTCGCAAACTTATAACAGAAAAGTCTGTTGTGGTGGATGTGTGGGATTTTCAACAAGATATGCCATGTTCTAGTCCTACCCAATTTTTACATTATAAACATGGCGGACGTAACCATTTTCTGATCAGTTTTCTCAGGGATCTCCCGTCATCACCACCCATGCATTCCGTCAGTGCCCCATTTCACTGGTAAAGGTAGGAGTGCGGTGTCAGTCCGGCTTCGTACTCCTGAAGGTGGGGTGTCGTTTGGGTGCCAGTCGGTCTTGGATTGTAGCACTCCCTTGGGACGTTGTGTGTTATATCACCACTAACTTTGGGAGAAGAGGGGTATCAGTCAAGCGGCTGGCTCTGGTAACTTACGAATACCATGCAAAGTTAGGTAATATCATAAGCGATCGGTAGGCCCCACAATAGATTCTCTCCTGTGACTGACCATAGGGTTGGACTTGTGGTGGCTGTGGTTGGCTCCAAGGCGGAGTAGACCCGTAGGGTGCCTGTCGCCCCGAGGAGGGTCTACGNGGACTTGTGGTGGCTGTGGTTGGCTCCAAGGCGGAGTAGACCCGTAGGGTGCCTGTCGCCCCGAGGAGGGTCTACGCCGTGAGTGGCACACTGCTGCGGCACTGGCCTGGACATCCAGTAGGAGAGGGGACAAAGGCCCTAAGGCTGGTAAAACCTAAGGCTGGTGAACCCCGGCTGGACCGCAGGCGCGTCTGAGTATGAGGATAGGATCTCAGATCCAAGTGGAAGGATGCTGAAGGTGCACGAGTTTATCACACTTACGGNGGACTTGTGGTGGCTGTGGTTGGCTCCAAGGCGGAGTAGACCCGTAGGGTGCCTGTCGCCCCGAGGAGGGTCTACACCGTGAGCGGCACACTGCTGCGGCACTGGCCTGGACATCCAGTAGGAGAGGGGACAAAGGCCCTAAGGCTGGTAAAACCTAAGGCTGGTGAACCCCGGCTGGACCGCAGGTGCGTCTGAGTATGAGGATAGGATCTCAGATCCAAGTGGAAGGATGCTGAAGGTGCACGAGTTTATCACACTTACGGGTTCAAGTGCAGCCAACTGTTGTGATAGCCTGAGACTATCCGCGTTGATCGGACGTGTCTCGGTCTTCCGCAATTGGGGACCGTTTTCAAAGCCTATTCGAGTGTTGCTTGGGTGACAAACATGCACGCTTTCAGAAATCTCCTTCATGACTGCTGAAAATCTACTTGTTATCCGGCTTCTCAAATCAACAACAAAACGTTTGCATCTCTGTGTGATAGCGGTTTTATACTACCGCGCTGCAGTTTCCACTCNCTTCTCAAATCAACAACAAAACGTTTGCATCTCTGTGTGATAGCGGTTTTATACTACCGCGCTGCAGTTTCCACTCTATAAACTGGTTCGCGCAATCTCACGTAAATACGAGTATACCAATGGGAGTGCCACTCGGGTTATACTACAGCCACATCACCGTCGGGATGGACTTTGCCCTGTCGTTGCAAATCATTCGAGAGCCTTTTCGTATAACTACAACCCCCAGTGCGGAAACTCACCAAACATTAAGGAAACACTGCTTGGAATTACTAGTTCATTAGCAGTAGGAGTAAATATTTGTGTTGTTGCCAATATTTTTCTGTATCGATACAATCGCTGATCTTTTAACTCTTCAAAATAACATGTTAACTTAATATAGTTCTGTGTTAATTATACGAGCAAAAGTATTAATATTTAAGTATTTAAATAAATTGCTTTATTTTCATTCATTAAGTTTAGTACATATGCACTTAAATGTGTTACCACTACGACATATATTTTTAAGTTATACTTCTTTCGGCGCGTTGAGGTTAAAATTTAAGTGTGCAACGCAAGTTGCGCGCGCACAGTGTAACGAAATTCGACAGTGAACGTGGTAGGGGTATGACCCAACGCGCATACGCATATCATCTAGCTATATACAAACGCACGGTACAAAAGTATTTGAAGTTATGCGCGTATCGTCTAGCTGTATATAAACGCTAGGTACACAACATAGCACGTGGTTTTATTTAAAACCGACAGAAAATCAGTTCATGTAATAAACAAATTGAAAAGCATTTAATTTATATTAGTAATAAATTGTGAGTATATATTATTTATTAATTTTACTTACATTTTGCCGTGAAAAATTTGTTAGTGACAAAAATTGTATAGTAAAATTTTGAAAGTGTTTTCAACTATTTGAGGTTAAGCGCGAAATTTTTATTTTAGTCACGCCAAAGAAGTATAACTTCTAACGTGCGGTCATAAGTACACCTCCCCTTTTTTTTGTTCTGTCCTATTAAATATTTTGTGGTAAGAAAAATAATTTTACATTGATTGTAAACAATTTTTTTTTTAAATTAAAAATATGTCATAGATTTGTAAGCACCAACTGTACATATCTGCGAATACTGAAATATAATTTATTTTTATGGCTACAAAACATATAACAGCAGAAAGTTAGAAAAACAGTTGTTCTCGTTTCATACCTTTTTTACCATCGTCAAGAAAATCTCTCGCATACATAATAAGGGCCTTTAGTCATATTCTGCAGATTATTTACTCTTTGCGATATTTTTCTTTAATACAGAATACATGCTTCAAAGTATTACTGCCCGAGAAAATTACATTAATTATAAAAATTTGCGTTATCCATATCAAACTGTCAGTTACAGTGAAGCACGTAATATTTCTAAATAATGATAGTCACAAAAATACGAGTGGCAGAAAAATTTAATAATATGGAAACTTGCCTTTCTTTAGATTTCTAGCTACTTTACGCATTTGTTTTTAAATTTAAACTAACTGGTGTCAAAAAGCGTAGTTTTGCTGTGTTTTAATTGAAATATAGAAATAATTTAAGTATTCCATACCTTGTTGTATTGTTCCTGAGTAGTTACATATTCTGCGGCTTGTACTGCAAACGAGAGAACAGCGTTGCTGCTGTTGTAACTGAAATCATGAAATCAATAATTATAACTCACTGTAGCTCAACTATGAATCCATTAAAAAGAGCAATTGTATGTAACTACATTTCAACACGGATTGTATTCGTAAAACTTGTGTAGCTACGTTTTATTTGTTCTACCGCGCCAGCGTATTTATACATAATTAAAAAAACACACTGTTATTTTATTATCTGAAGTAATATACGTGGCACTTCATCAGACATATCTGACGTAGTTCTTGTGTAACAGCTCTCTAAGTGTCTGTATTTACACACTGAATACTGACATTATACGCACACGCACAATCAAAGGAACCTCGGTGTCTGTGTTGTTAAGGTTTCCCAGCTCCCAGCACCGATAATCCCAGTTACATTCTCCAATGCGTGAAACGGGGCGGGCGTTGCGGATGGCGGGTTGGTTTACTCTGGGTGCTGCCACAACTCCACACCTTGTCTCACCTCACCCAGTATTGTCCCTCGGGATGGGCAGTCGACTTCACTTAGTGTCAGCTCTCATCTTATCCATGCCAACCCTGCCTTAATGGCACGCACAGGTAAAACCACGAACATACGGACAACCAAACACCGTCGTTTACAAGTAAATGTATTTTTATAAACTGCTCAGATACGTTAAATAACTTAAAATATATAAAAAATATTATAAAATCTACAAAGTGAAANGTATTTTTATAACCTGCTCAGATACGTTAAATAACTTAAAATATATTAAAAATATTATAAAATCTACAAAGTGAATGAACAGGAGTTCAGTCCTGAAAGAGACAGTAAGTTTAAATGCAGTTTTAATGATTACTTACTGAAGTATTATGTCTTTGTAATGCTTTGCGATGAAAGATATGAAGAAATTTACGCCGGTTTCCGTGCTGACTGTTGAGGTTAGCACCAGTGAGGTGTCCTGCGCCTTGATACCGCTATCGTTGGCCAAGGATTTCAACAAGTACCTGGAAAATATGTTAACATTAGNGAGGTGTCCTGCGCCTTGATACCGCTATCGTTGGCCAAGGATTTCAACAAGTACCTGGAAAATATGTTAACATTAGCAACATGTACCAAAACATCGGCAGATTCCATAAATTAAATTTAAGGTTATTTAATATTATTTGTTTATCCTTATTTGAATCATTCCTTCTCTACAATTATGTCATGATATGGAGGTCCTGCATTTATTTTATAATTACCAACTATTTGCTGTGATTTCCGTTAAAAATTTTCGTTTCAAATTTTGGCCATAGTATGATGTAGGCTATAACATTATTTGAGAGCAGTAAATTATATCTAATTTTAGCAAAAGTAAGACACATTATGTAATCGTATTTTATAGCTACGATTACAAGATTACGCAGACATTAATATGATGGCAGTCTTATTTCTGCAAGCTCAAAAATTTTCCAGTTACGCCCTGTTATCTAGTTTTAAAAACAATTGTAATTAATATAAAGTTTGTATTATGACGCTAAATTCATCATTCCATGGAAGTTTCAGATTTTCTACTTTAAGAAGGAGGTGAAATATTATGTAGTCCGTTACATCATAAAATCACTACTGTTTAGATTTGTATTTCAAGCTGAGTCCAAAACGGTCTTCAGTAATGTGATATCGCCATTTTTAACTTTTTATACTAGAGTACGCAAAACGTGTTCGTGCTGGAATGTCATCAATTAATTATGTCGAATTTACACTGTACGAATTCACCGCAATATAATATATAAGAATATTGTGCTGGCAATATTGCTTCTTTACATTTGATGGCATTCCCAATATTTAAAATACGTTACTCGTAGCGCTTCCTAGCACTCAGAGGTTTTTTTATTAATTCTTAAAGTGAAGGCGCTTATTTTTAAAATTTCACCTTCAACACCTGCAATGTATTTTATCAGCTTTCAACATAATTACAATATTGTTAGTGTGTGCGAAATGGTTAAATGAATAGTTAAATACGTGAAACGCCTGTAGATAGGCAATAAGCAAACGCACGAACTCACGTGAGTTGCCTATGCACAGGTGCAATATGTACATGTACCAAATTTCTCAAATGGCTTTTTCTCATGTTCGTGTTCTCGCGTATACGTCACAATAAGTGTCAAAAACACTTTTTGGCTGTCTCATTTGCTTACCGAGAGTACGAAAACGGGAGAGAATAAAACATGTGATCTCTCATTCTCTCTGGATCTCGTATTTTGTAACAATTAAAAAGTATTTAATAAAATATTACCTACTTCAATTGTGGTTATTTTAATAAGTTTATTATACGAAATGTTTTTCGCAGAATGGAATGTTGATAACTCTTGCTTAGAATAATTTGCCGTTTATTCATTTCACCTATAAACACTTCCTTGAAATTTTAAACAATGAACAAAGAATTTAACAATTGATATTTTAACACTCCGTGTATTTATTGTCAACGATTTTAAACGACCTTTAAAATTCCCAGTTTTTTCTTAATATTCTTTGTTGGTTTGCAAAAATGAGAGCGCATCGTACCGAATGAATAAATCAAGGGCGCCAGGGCGAACGAAAAGAATATCGCTATATAAAGGATATGCGAGTGCTCTGGAAAAATTATTCTTTAAAATAAGACAAGGTTTCATATTTTCACCTCTTGCGATGGGACTTACCACGGGTATATAATTCGACAAATTTGCTGCTTTGCCATTTTACCATCGTTAAAATTAGGCCCGGAATTCGCACTCCAAAAATATTTCATATTTTTGTAAGTACTTCGAATTTTAGTCTTTCTTGCGAATTAATCTAGAATGATTAATACTATGATATTTCCCTAAAACTTTTCACATCCATATTCGTTGTTTTGTATAATATCCCCACTGTTAATAAATTGTCATAAATTGATGTAAAACAATTTATGCGCAACTTCCCTTACTTANTTTGTATAATATCCCCACTGTTAATAAATTGTCATAAATTGATGTAAAACAATTTATGCGCAACTTCCCTTACTTTATTTCATTTATTTTGTCACTTCATTTTACATTGCTACCAAACAACTTCCTTATTAACACTTTGCTATTCATAAATTGCTATCAGTTTGAGCTTTCGTATTTCCCATGTGTAATATCGTCTGTGGCCACTTCCGATTCCATTACGAATAAAGAAGATTGCCTTCCTCACACCGTCCACAGCTACTAGCCCCATTCCCTTTGCATGTCCTTTCGTTAATTATGAAACATTTAAGTTGTCCTNTTTGTATAATATCCCCACTGTTAATAAATTGTCATAAATTGATGTAAAACAATTTATGCGCAACTTCCCTTACTTAATTTCATTTATTTTGTCACTTCATTTTACATTGCTACCAAACAACTTCCTTATTAACACTTTGCTATTCATAAATTGCTATCAGTTTGAGCTTTCGTATTTCCCATGTGTAATATCGTCTGTGGCCACTTCCGATTCCATTACGAATAAAGAAGATTGCCTTACTCACACCGTCCACAGCTACTAGCCCCATTCCCTTTGCATGTCCTTTCGTTAATTATGAAACATTTAAGTTGTCCTNCTCACACCGTCCACAGCTACTAGCCCCATTCCCTTTGCATGTCCTTTCGTTAATTATGAAACATTTAAGTTGTCCTCATTACACTTCGAACGTACCTCGCGTATTGAACCCTTATGTGTCACTTTCCTATTCCCAAGGCATTTAAGGAATGAGCATTTACCTCGATCAATTTACCATTTCAAATTCATGTCGATGATGTGTCATTCCCCTTACAGTTCCCTTTTATTTGTCTTTTTTTCGATCCGGATCTTTAGAGCCATGAGATTTATACTTTGACATAAGTCGTTCACTTTGACTGCTTCCATTTCCATAATCGCTCCTCCTCTCTCCCTTCCCGTACCCTCTTTTGTAACCCTTAATGCGAAAAATGAAAACTATTTTTGGACATGTGACATTGGAGAACTCTGCTATGGCGAATGTACGAAGTAATTTTCTATTTAATCGTATATCCCCATCGCAAGTATCATTCAAAGAACATACCTTAATGCTAAGTTTCGTTATAACATTAACGAAGTGCAGTATCTACAAGGTGTTTCTGACTGAAATGTCATACATATATTTTTCATGAATACAGTCAGAGTTCCGAGAGTCCTTCACCTGACCTGAGTATTGTGGGTAGAGTTGGGGAACCACGAGTACAGTATGGAGAGCACTTACTCGTGGGAAGCGGTCTCGTTGCCCGTGCAGCCGAGCGCATTCAGCAGTAGGTCCTTCTCTGTGAAGACTGTGGTGTTGAGGTATCGCTTCCACATCGCATCGTAGTCTTCGTAGCCGCCTGCCTGCAGACCGTAGCAGTACACCACCTTGCGCAGGTCCGGGGCCACCCTGCGTGCACAGTACAACTCACGTCACCGTCGCCAATCTCATGTATACTGCGCAGTTATCACAACTTGCATTTCCCTTCATTAGTCTGTGTCACTCCTAGTGGCATTTAACGTTACTTAACGTGATCTTTGATAGACAAGAGAAAAGCTGGCCTTTCACATTATTATATATATGCATGTCCAACATAGTTTAATTGGAGTGATTCTAAAGGGTGGTAGAGATGACTTAATTAATCACTTTGTATTCATAGTAGGTACGTCCGGAAATGCAGGCGTTCACTATTAGAGTGCACATAAAATGGGTCTCGAGTATCTGCCAGGAGCAACAATAGAAACTCAAAAGTAACATATATACACTGAGGTGACAAAAGTCATGGGATAGCAATATGCAAATATAGACATGGCAGTAGTATCGCGTACACAATGTATAAATGGGCTTTCATTTGTAGTCAAGTGATTCATGTGAAAAGGTTTCAGACGTGATTATGGCCGCACGACGGGAATTAACNTGGGCTTTCATTTGTAGTCAAGTGATTCATGTGAAAAGGTTTCAGACGTGATTATGGCCGCACGACGGGAATTAACAGACTTGAACGCGGAATGGTAGTTGGAGCTAGACGCATGGGACATTCCATTTCAGAAATGGTAAGGGAATTCAACATTCCGAGATCCACAGTGTCAAGAGTGTGTCGAGAATACCTCATTTCAGGTATAACCTCCCACCATGGACAACGCAGTGGCCGACCGCCTGCACTTAATGACCGAGACGAACGACGTGTGCGCAGAATTATCAGTGATAACAGACAAGCAACACTACTTCAAATAACCACAGGAATCAATGTGGGACGTACGACGGACGTGTCCGTTAGGACAGTGCGGCGAAATTTGGCTGTAGTGGGATATCCCAGCAGAAGACCGACTCGAGTGCCTTTACTAACAGCACGACATCGCCTGCAGCGTCTCTCCTGGGCTCGTGACCATATCGGTTGGACCCTAGACGACTGGAAAACCGTGGCTTGGTCAGATGAGTCCAGATTTCAGTTGGTAAGAGCTGATGGTAAGGTTCGAGTGTGGCGCAGACCCCACGAATCCATGAACCCAAGTTGTCAACAAGGAACTGTGCAAGCTGGTGGTGGCTCTATAATGGTGTGGGCTGGTTTTACATGGAATGGAATGGGTCCTCGGGTCCAGCTGAACCGATCATTGACTAGAAAGGGTTATGTTCAGCTACTTGGAGACCACTTGCAGCCATTCATGGACTTCATGTACCCAAACAACAATGGAATTTTTATGGATGACAATGCGCCATGTCACCGGGCCACAACTGTTCGCGATTGGTTTGAAGAACGTTCTGGACAATTCCAGCGAATTATTTGGCCACCAAGATCGCCCGACATGAATCATATCGAATATTTATGGGACATAATCGAGAAGTCTGTTCGTGCACAAACTCGTGCACCGGTAACACTTTCGCAATTATGGACGTCTATAGAGGCAGCATGGCTCAATATTTTACCGGGGACTTCCAATGACTTGTTGAGTCCATGCCACGTTGAGTTGCTGCACTTCGCCGGGCAAAATGAGGTCCGACACGATATTAGGAGGTATCCCATGACTTTTGTCACCTCATATATATATATATATATATATATATATATATGTGTGTGTGTGTGTGTGTGTGGCTGTGTGTGAATACATAAACAGCGCACATATTCTTACTTGGGAATGGAATCTGGAACTTCGTGATCTAAAAGTGACGCTTTAAAAAATCGACAACAAAAGTCGTCTTGAAAACCTGTTGTTCATCGTCATCTTGGGAAATGGGTCCGGCCTCCTTGGTCAGTGAGTGTGACGTCTTGAGGGTGCACAGGTATCGAGAACTCCATTAGTGAGCACACTCTATAACCCCGCTCCCCCCGCCTTTTGATGACATTGTGTGGTGGTTCTATAAAGTTCTTGTTTTTCACAACAGCACATGAGATGGCCTCACGCTTCCTCTTATCAGATTCAAGCTCACGTAACTAAGGAATCTCAATGCTGTCAAGCCATTCGTTACACATCTTACTTCCGTCTATTTTTAGCCTACTTTCCGATGGAAAAAAGGCTTATGAGTGTGCGCCTGTGCATTTGGGGGTCCTCCCTTTCAATTTTTGAATGCGTCAACCGGAGTTTCACCAAACCCGGTACATATATAGTACTTAATAAGGACACCTAATATCCTAATATAAAATCTAAGTAAACATTTATATGCAAGTCGATTCCAAATTACAGAGGCAAACGTCGAGCGGTTTCGCCTGCAAGGGCGAAGAGCAAACAAGTTCATAAGTGCTCCGAAATATACGCCAGTACTGTCCATAACGTCATATATCGTTATGAGCAATTATATCAGTAAAAATATGTGTGTACACAGCAAGTTGTGTGTCTACAGAAAAATCCCGTGTATATGTAGTACGTAACGCTGCTAGAATAACTTTTCATTTATTACAGAGATAAGTGGAGATTATAGGAAGGTGAATACAGATGGAGATTATTTTTAGCAGCAATTTTTTAAATTTGTTAGTAGGGCATATTTTTGGTTCATTGTATTGGCATGAATCGTGCCCGTCTTTAGTCTTCATTGTTTCTTATGACATAGATGTAAATAAAACTACCGATAAGCCTTGTATTTTTGCAAAAGCGCTGGTAGCACACACAATCACACACTTACTTGTTATCCTCCTGATTAGAAATGAAGGCTTTAAACTTTGAAACTGCTGTGTCTACACATGCCGTGTGCCCAAGATCGCAAGCCCACGACAATACGAGGCTCCTGTACAGCTTTGTCACGTGATCGTCATCAGACTTCTCGTCGAATCCCACTGCTTCGTAAGCTGGCTTTATAAGACTCAGAACGAAATCCTGCAACAACGAAAATATTAATTTAAATTAAATAAATAGCTTGATAGTACTAAATAAGTTCTAGTTAAAATAAAAATGTAAACATTCGAAAACTTACTTAATAGATATATAAAATTAATTAGATAGTAAAAATATTATTTATGCTTATAAAAATTATATCTTTCTGCTTAGAGACATTTTAATCAAATTTGTTTATGGGCGTTTTTTTACGTGTACTATATCTCACATAAGTGTATTTAATTTAACGTTATAAACCCTCTCCATAAATATAATGTGAATAAATACTTAACTATACCTATTTTTACTGACAATGCTGTGAAATGCACATCTGTAAGGAAAGGTCGCGTTTATTGTTACATTTGCCGGAATGGATAATTTTCATAATATTTACAGATTTTCTGTAACCAACAATCACATGAATGATTATTTTTGCCAATTCATCTGTACCTTTATGACTGTGAAGTGGAAATATACTCAATTGTGCGGCAATTAAAGGGTTTTCATCATTTTTCGATTTCATCCTTTTAAATGCTTGAAAACTGAATCAAAAATCTTATTTAAGGTAGGATATTGGTTCGATGTGACTAGTGCCACTTGACACTACTACTCACAAATTGCGATCAGCACACGAAACTGAGAAGTGGAGGATATTCCTAATTTTCTCAGCCTCAAGTTACCCAGGTTAGAAAGGTCCAGTTCCGAAACTCGTTATTGAAATATCTTATTTTTATTTTTAAATACGAATAATAAAACCATTTTTAAGCAATTACTTTGATTTTACTTAAATTGCAATAGTAGAAATGCACTGAAGAACAACTAGTAAACATCCTCCATCTCAGACGGGTTTAACATCACAAAATGTTCGTGTGTACAGGATACTCTGTAAGTGTAAGTGCGCCTCTCGCGTGCACCAGTTTGCAATCATTAGACCAAGTGTCTTATCGCGAGTCGTCTGACAACACGAGTGCAGTTGGTTTTGCGAACCCTTTGCGTGTGTATCACAAAGTGTGTCTGCAATGCCCGGAAGACAACGATCAGTACCAATTCAACAGTTAAGTGACTTAAAACGCTGCCGTACAGTGGTGCGAGAGAGTGCCTTGACGTCAGTGGTCCATTGGTGGTGGATAAGATGGGTGACAGAGGGTTCCCGAAGACGTCTAGCCCCATCAGTGCAACCTCGCTGCACTGATGAGCGCCTGAACAAAAGGATCGTTCGGTCCGCCTTGACTGACAGAAGCAGCCGCACGTGTAATCAAAGCCACCGTGGCCCCCGTGTGTCTGCACGAACAATAAACAATCGATTGTTGGTGGTAGGTTTACGTTCTCGAGTTCCTCTGGCATGTTTACCCCTGACACCTGCTCATCGTTGTGAACGTCTCCAGTGATGTTGTGAGAGAGCGTGCTGGAGAATCGAATGGAGAGCAGTGGTGTCCAGTGATGAGAGTATTTTCTGCCCTGGACAATGTGATGACCATGTTCGCGTTCGTAGACGCGCGGGTGAGCGAAAATAAACGCACTCGTCATACCGGACACACACATGGGATTATGGCATAGTGAAGGGTCATAAGCTACACGTTCCGATCTCCTCTGGTAATCATTCAGGAGAGCATGAGGTGTGCGTCGCTCATCCATGACGTTGTAAATCCTGTACTTCAACCATNCCTCTGGTAATCATTCAGGAGAGCATGAGGTGTGCGTCGCTCATCCATGACGTTGTAAATCCTGTACTTCAACCATGCCTTGGCACGCTGCAGGAATCAGCCTTCCCGCAATATAACAAGTGTCTCCATGTCGCTAGAACAACACAGCGTGCTCTACACTGACTACGCATGCTACTTTGACCCGGTAGATTTCCCGACCTCAGCTTCATCGAGCATTTGCCGGATATGATTGGATGGCGCCTGACATCCAGCCCAGCCCCCGGCAACGACCATCGACCAGCTACGCCAAGAAATATAGCGAGCGTGGGATACCGTACCTCAGAGATACATAAAGCACTTGTGCGACACTTGACAAGCCACGATTTATGTGTGTGGTCGGTCGAGGTGGTTACACTCCTTATTAAGGTGTCTGCTTATGTGTTGCATTTAATGCTTTGGATGTCTCATGGACTTCATGTTTTAATCAGCCCCACATACCACCTCCTTCTTTTTGCTTACCAACTTTGGGGCAGATACGTGCATCCCTAAGGGATGTTCATAAATGCTTTCCACTAGTATATTAATATATTAAAATAGAAACTTCAGTAATTTCATATAACTTAACAGCAAGGTAACACAGTTACAGCCTCGTTAGTAATAAAAACGAAACGAAACGTGAGTATATATTATAGTGTCGGTACTTTTGAACACATATTGAGAGGATAGAAGAAAAATTTTGAATTTAAACTGAGGTTGATCTGCAATTTTTGTGAGAAAGCAATGAAAATTGGATTAATTTTACGAGGTGTATGTCATTGACACGTTTGAAATATTATTGTGTCAATAGGTGAGTATAAAATATTTTTTCAAAAGTGTTATGATAAAAATTAATTTAATAAAACAAAACTTATTTTAAAAATCTAATTATAGTACCATAAATGGTTTAATTAAAAAGCTGATGTCCAGTTTAGGGAAACCGTTTTCAAAATTTTGCCATTGACAAGGTTTCGAAACATTATTTAGCCCGCAAAATTAATAAATGTTATTGTGTTGTTCTGATATCGCTATTTGTTGCATAAATATACCACCCCGTTTGCCTTCCTGCATTTATCTCAAAATGTAGTTCTTATTTAAAATAAATTGTAGCATTTACAACTATTTCAGTATAGTATACCTGTTTTTTCGTCATATTTGAAAACATGTTCCAAATCTAGTAAAATTCGACATATACAGGATCAGTGCACATTGCGAAGACACTTTTACGAACATAAATTTTGTAATAGAAACGCCTTTCTAATGTGCACATTCATAACAGTTTGGCAGAGTTGTCGCAAAGATATAATGGCGTGACATGACTCTTACCTCTTAAAGCCTACATATTAACTGGTAGCTAATGAATAATAATAATAAATCATAGTTTATTTCTATAAAATATAAATCCTAAGCGCAGAGTAGTACCACGCACGTCAAAAATAAAGGCCAAAGTATAAGAAACGTAGACTTTTTCTATGAGGTATCTGCGGTTGTACAAACAATTTTATATACATGTACATAACATTCTAAAGGGATGACATTTTCCAACAGACATTCAAAGATGGCAGGGGCATTGAAATTCTGGATAAGGCATGGGTGTTAGTTAAGTTAGGTTATAGGTTAGTTTGAAAGCCTAGGGTTCGAACCCAGAACCTCCCGCTCCGCAGACCGGCGGTGCATCAACCGACTGCGCCATGGGAGGTTGGCCTTGACAATTCAAGGTTATGCCCCTGCCATCTTTGAATGTCTGGTGGAAAAAGACATCCTTTTAGACATCTTTCTGTTTTTACCTATACGATTTTGTGGTTACAGGAAGGACATCTGAGTACTTATTATACCTAGACTCTATACTTTAGAAAGTGGCCGTAGTCAACCAGAAATTGGTTCCTAAAATGTGTCCCATTCTCCAAAAGTATTAAAAAAATTTGGGGCATGTAGTGACAGCCCATGGAATTGGAACACACTCTGAGAAGACCGAAGCAATAAGAGATTGGCTGTCCCCAACTGACCACACCGATGTGCGAAGTTTTCTGCCCTTTGATTTGTGCCTGAGATTGCCACGATTAACAAGTCACTTCATGAGGTGACTGAGTAAAAAAGGAAATATTATTGGACCACTGAATGCGCGGTTACTTTTAGTAAGCTAATAAGTTCATTTATCTCTCCCCAGTCCTGCATTTTCCGACTAGTGAGGGCAAGTCCATTCAAGGTACTTATGCTAATGATATTGGCATATGAGCTGTATTATACCATATTCAGGATGGGAAGTAGAGGGCATCGGAGTACTTCAGTAAGCCTGAGAGGATTCATTGTGTGACACACAGAGAGCTTCTGGCCATGGTGAAGGTAATTTCACACTTCCACCCATACCTATATTGAAGTCATTTTAGATTAAGAACCGACAATGCTTCATTATGCTGGATACCATATTTCAAAAACTCCTAAGATCACATAGCCTGGTGGATATAGCATCATCAAGGATGTGACTTTGAAATTAAGGACATGTCCAGGCGTCTTCAAAACGATCCAAAAGGAATTTCGAGGAGGCCATGTGAACAATTCTGTCGTCATTATGAATGCAAGGAAGAAAATAGTGGTGAATTGCTGATGGTTCGGAGGACAAGATTCCAAAGTTCTGTGCCTAGGGATGGGTCATCCACATGGAGTGATGCGGGTGTTAGGAAATATCATCTTAATTATCTCACTTTACACTCAGTACTAGAGTGGAAGGAAGCTGGTTGCAGACCAAAATGGGCGGAGATACCCAATCTTAATACAGCAGTCATGGCATACTGGACACAGTGGAGTTCCGTTATAGTGAAGAATTGTGTGCTTTACTGGAAAATATAAAGTAATTATGGGAAAACCACATGCTTACAATTGGCTATTCCAGAATTTAGGGTCCCCAAAGTCTTAAAGGAACTGCATAATACAACAGAAGTGGACACTTTGGTATTAAAAAAACCTTGACAGAGTTCGACTGAGACTGTTGGGAAGCTGTGGTGCCAAATGTGTAACATCTGCACCGCGAGGAAGGGATCAACGATTAGATATCAAGGCTACCTCCAGAAATACAATGTTTGAGCCGCATATGAGAGGGTGGCAGTAGATAACCTTGGTCACTTACATCTCACAGAATGTGGCAATCGTTATGTAATGGTGGTTCAAGTGGCCTGAGGTGATTCTCCTATGAAATCAAGAAAAACATACAATATCCGATTCACTCGTACGAAATGCCTTCTCGATGTTTCAGATACCACAATAACTCCATTTGTATCAAGGACGAAATTTTGGATGCTACTGTGTTCCGAGATGTAACAATTATCATAGGGATGAAGAAGACTAGGACTAAAACATCAGATGCTCATTTAGAAGGAATTGTCGAGAGGCTTAACTGCACCCTTCAAAAGTACCTGTCGATCTTCATGGTAGAAGCCCAAAGGAGTGAGATGCAATGATACCATAATTTCTTCTTGCTTAAAGCTCTGTAGTCTACGAATTTACAAGGATGTTTGAGAGAGAGTTTCACTTCCTTAGTGACCTGCTGTTTGTACGACCGATGAAGAGCAAACTGGCGCCCCAGAATATGCTAGTAAATTGCATCATAGAGAAGTTGCCATTCATGACTTTGCTTAGCAGCACTTCAGAATAAATGACATAATGAAGACGCAGTATAACCAGATAATGCCAGGAGAGATATCNACTTTGCTTAGCAGCACTTCAGAATAAATGACATAATGAAGACGCAGTATAACCAGATAATGCCAGGAGAGATATCTCATTAATGACAACTGGTGTAGCTGTACAAACCACAAAAGCGAAAGGAGCATTGTCCGAACCTAGAGAAACGTATGAGAATGCCACTACAGGATTTTAAAGCAGTTGAACGGTGTAGTCTTTCGGGTTTGCTCACAAGGCTCTTGGGCGAAGCCTAAGATTGTCCACATCGACCGACTGGAATTATAAGAAGGTCCCGATGTTTCAGANACTTTGCTTAGCAGCACTTCAGAATAAATGACATAATGAAGACGCAGTATAACCAGATAATGCCAGGAGAGATATTTCATTAAGGACAACTGGTGTAGCTGTACAAACCACAAAAGCGAAAGAAGCATTGTCCGAACCTAGAGAAACGTATGAGAATGCCACTACAGGATTTTTAAGCAGTTGAACGGTGTAGTCTTTCGGGTTTGCCCACAAGGCTCTTGGGCGAAGCCTAAGATTGTCCACATCGACCGACTGGAATTATAAGAAGGTCCCGATGTTTCAGAGTCTGTTCGGTACGAAACGATTTTGGTATGGAGCAGTGTTATGTGTGGCCGCTTCGTATTAGTGGCCTTCCACTTCTCCTTGGGCGTGAGTGGCACAGTCCTCCCAGGATGACATTACGAGTAACCAGAGGAGAAGCAGCAGAGCCACCACTCAGGCCACAATATCGCTAGTGGTACTGACATCACTCCATCTCTGGAGGAATGAATGACTTGAGAGTCACTGCGCGAATTTCCTCGCTATCATGTCCCTATGCGCAACTCGAAGTGCGAAGAAGCTTCTCGGTCTGGCCGTCTCAGATATATCAGCCACGGTGTGTCTTTGTGTCGGCAGTCTTCAATGACCAGTAGTATTGTGTGTGTATAATCATCGGAACTATAAGCGATGGTGCAATGATCAGCGAGGCCAGTGTGCAATTATCGGGAGAGCAGAGATGGTCTGACTGGCGAGACTGTAAGAATGTGGGATGTGTGACATGAGTGGCGGACATTTGTAATGATGCTAATGTAGTGCAGGATATGTCTTTATTGCATATGCGTGACTAATAAATGAAGAATAAGCAACTGCAACGCTTGTTTAACGACAATAATGAGGACTTTAATTGTTTACAGTTGTCCTAAAGGGAACCAAGAGACAGTTGGTTGCAACATATTTATTAAAATTTACTGTTATCCTTGTGTATCTAATTCGAGTATCAAAAGGTTTTGTTAAACTATTTTCCCAAGTGTCTAAGTTGATTGTATAAACTTTATGACAATGTTGGTAAGCCAGTTTCTCAATTAGGGTACATTTTAAAAATAAAATTTTTTGATTGATTCTCTTTTGTAAAAAAACTGTACGTTGGTTCTTTCTTCTATGCAAGTGTGGTTACTTGTTGCATAATACATTTTCCTGGTTTATATTTCAGTTATTATAAACACAATTAATATTATATTTTTTTCTTGAGATGTTAGTTAAAATATAGACGTATACAGCTTATCGTCAAAAGCAAAAACTCAGCATCATGTGTTTCAATTCAGGATTGAACTTAGGCCAATATCAAACACATTACAACATTTAGTAGGCAAAAAATATTATAAAGTAATAACAATGGTAAAAATTAGATATAGTGTTCTATAAAAGTAATTTATTTTTAATATTATCATTATATCAGTTCCCAAACAATGTTACAAAAAATATAAAAGCCAGAAAACCTTCAGACTTATAATTTTGTTATTTCTGAGCCGAAAATACCATTTTCTTTTTCTTGCGCCGACATTTTGACGTATAAGTTCTAGCATGTTATTACCACATGTGAAAATTAGAATTTTTCTGACAAAAATATTATTAGCCTAAAGCAAAATATAGAAACAACTGTTAACGTAAAATGTATTATAATACTATCTTAACATAGGGGCCAAGTTTCTTATGTTATCTGCTAAATTCCATATGCTTTTATGCAAAAGAAAACCATCCTACATTTTGTGTTGGAACTTTTCGACAAAACTATTTTCATCAATCAAGAGCCTTGGTTTGGTTTGCTTCTTTTTTATATTATATAATTATAACCATCCCCTATTACCTGGCATGATTATCCCAGAGATAAAAATGTTGATGTTTGGTTTCCTTTTTATTACTACATCCAATTATAATTGTGATGTATATAATAACTACGCTTGTTGATGGGAATAATAAGTGTTAATAACTCGGATAGGTAGTTTTTTTTGGTTCTTTTACAACATTGTAAAAAAATTAATTAATTCCTTTTGATCTATTATTTTTAGAAAGACCTCCATCCCTCACGAACTTGGGTATGATCACGGAATTCGTAACGATACGTTCTTTGAAAGTAAATTAATTTTCCTTTGACTGAAAGAATCAATGTAACGAAAACATTTTTGGATATGCAGAATATATGAAGATTTATTTTTCAACTAAGAGCGGAATATTTTGGTAGACTAAATGTAAAGAAACGTCACATTACTCTTTGATCACATGATTTTTGACAGTGCTGTTGACAAACCACGAGCCCAAGTTGGGGACGCCAGCAGAAGACGAAAATAGTTTGAGTCTTTTACTCGGTATTTGCATAAATGAACACATGGCGAGAGGAGAGTGTTAGTGACCTTGAATACGGCGTAGTCCGGGGAAGCCTTGAGCTTGCCGTTCAGGTAGGATATTCCCTGGAGCGCTGCTTGCCACGGTATGTAGTCAGTCTCCCGGGAGAGGTAGCGCAGCAGCTGGATCACGATGTGGTATTTGAGAGAGCCAGCCCGCGCCAGGTTAAAGGCGTCGTTGAGGATCTGCGCGCGATTCACAGCTGGGATCATTGCCAGTTGGTCGCTGTCCAGTTGCAGAATCAGCAGCCTCCAGTTCGCCGCGTCGTATTGCACCCGGTAGAAGCCTGCATACAGAACAACACTATTAAATTCCAGATGCAGAGACAGCAGCCTCCAGTTCTCAGCGTCCTACTGCACCCGAAATAAGCTTTCGTACAGCACATACTATTACGCTCCAGTTGCAGATTCAGCAGCCTCCATTTCTGCATGTCGTACTGCACCTGGTAGAAGACTGCGTACAGCACACGCCGTCAACCCTTGGCACTCAGCATGTCAATGTACACAAGTTTATCAGAGTGGCAGTCCTACGAGGATGTCCAACTTTATCTCATTACCTTCTACTGAAATGTTTAGTTTCAATATTACAACAAAAATCTATCTAACAAGCTCATCTTTTAATATAATAGTTCATAGGCAAAAGAACATATGAGAAGATTTTCTGACTGGTATATTGTACAATCACCAGGAAAATAAGTAGTATTAATTTTTGGGTGTCTGCCAAATAGCGGGCTATAGAATATCCTTGTTTGGTGTATGTCAGACATGTTAAGGGTGATCCGTATTGATGCGATCCTGCTCGCCTGTCTGTGGGAGATCAAAGAGGCCGACCCAGTAACCGGTCATGCTCATTTACGATACATATAATTTTATTCTTAAACCTTTTGCAACTGGTGAACACAAAATATATCTGTAACACTTCATAAAATATGTAGTGTTGGCTGCGCATGGTAGTATATCACCAATTAATTCTCCAATAGTCTATAGCTTGATGAATTTTAACTTCTTATTGGTTGATGCTATACCCAAGAGCAAGCAGGGGCCATTTCTGTTGATCGAATGGCAAGGTAGGAAACCTACCACTGCGCAAATAGTAGGAGAGATTTAAAAAAATGATTTCCATAAACGAATCGCGTGAATAAAACTAAGGTTGGTACACAGTATCGCCTTAGCTCAACATGTGTCCCATTTGTGTTTAATGCGGTTTTGCCTGCGCAGATGTGCCACTAAGGGCATACATGCTCCACCAACCTTCGTGGCTGTATAACACCGAATAAAGGCTGCCTAGCAGTATGAGCCACAGACTTACGTTCCGTGAACACACAGCATGCCACGACGGGGCATTCAGCAACCCTTTTCCCGGCTGGATGAGTTTGACTGAGGCCACATCGTCTGCCTCCTAGAGGCAGCTTGGATGTTTCGGTCCATTCCTCGCCACTTGAACCGTCCTGCCTACACTATGAGTCGGTGTTGGATGCAGTGGGAACAGGAGCTTATACACACAAGTCGAGAATAATTGGGTCGACCCCAGCGTACCACCTGCAATAAGGATAGTTTCATCGTGTGACAGGCAGTAAGCACTCCATGGGCGTCGCTACACACCATCCATGGACATATCGTGACAGCTAACGATACGGCTGTTTCCACCAGTACCATATCCAGATGGATAGCAGAGTGGGATCTGCAGCATCCCTTACAACATCTACCATTACGACCTGAGCATCGCCGAGCATGTGTGACCTGCCGGGAAAGGGCAGCATGGCAGCTAGCAGATTGGCGAAGAGCGGTATTCAGCGACGAATCATGGTTCTGTCTGAATACAGACGATCGCCGAATTCGAACCTGCAGACATCCTGGCCAGCGCCGTGATCCACGCTTTAATATAAAGTTCCACCCCACCTCAATGAGAGTTGTCATCGTATGGGGTGCCATTTCCTACGATTCCCGCACACCACTGGTGGTGATTGAAGGAACCCGGGCAGCATGGCGATATGCCCAGGAAATTCTGCGAATATGTGTGCTCTCTTTCCTGTTGCAGCTGGACAACCCGATTTTCCAGCAGGATAATGCCTGGCCTAACCATCTTGGGTATCTCTGGCCTACCTTCATGATGTCAACATGCTTCCGTTGCCAGCAAGTTCCACAGACCTCTTGACTATCGAGAACATTTGGGTCCAGATTGGTAGGTTACTTCGGCCAGTGGCCATTACGGTGGATTTGTAGAGTCAGTTATGCCGTCTGTGACAAGATCTTCTTCGGGAGAATATCCGAGGTCTGTACATCTCCATGCCGAGTCGTACCGCTGCCTGTCTCCATGCTACAGGTGGTCCGACACCATACTAAGTGCATACTGCAAGTGTTGGTCCCCTGCAATACATACTTTGTTTGGTAAAATATTTTGATGCTTCCTGTATAAATACTACCATGTCCCATACCTGTACCCATGCACTGTACGTACCCCTGCGATGGCACCTTCGGGGAGATATATTTTTTTTTTTGCAAATGAGTGTATTTCCTACTGTTAGGTAATTGCTCAAGATTAAATGGTTAGAGGTAGGCCATTATGAAGCTCAGTGCACAACATAATATGATAATTTTAAAGAAACTCTTAAATTTCAACTTGACTGACACCCCACACTGTCCAATGTATGGGATTGAGGATACTGCTTGTCGTGTATTGGCAGAGTGTGCGAACGTTAATGATATGCTCACAGCATATACCAAAAGAAAGGGTTAATTGGGAACTGACCCATTATAGTGTCCTCTACAGTTCGTTCCAGACTGGGTTACTCAGCCTGGAAGGACGTCGTTAACCTTGGGCAGTAGCCAGAGGAGTTTGATGAATGGTATTATATTTCATATGAGATTTTTGATGATGAAAATGATATGAGAAATTTGTAATGGTCACCTTTTCTGAAATTGTTGTTGGGTTTGGAGTTGCTTGTCTTATGTGGTATGTGATAAAAATGCATCACTTTTAGAGGTCAGGTGCATGCTGACCAAATGCTAATATAAGAACGGCATGGAAGCCCACAAAACTAATGCAAGGGTTCCCCTGCTTGATTCCACTGAGCAAATAGTATGGATGTGATGTGTGTCATATCCAGTGCCGCCCCTCATGACTGATAGCAGGAGGACCTATGCACAAAGTTGTGCTGGTTCTAAAACTCACTGTCTGCTGATGACAGAATCAGCGGTGAGTGAACATGATTCTACTCAGTTTGGACTAATCTAACTAGCCGGATTGTGTAAGAGGGAGTATCCCTGGGGTTATCAAGGGGTTTTGAGCTTTGGCCCGCCTGCCCACTGCTGCAGAGAGCTGGCTGACCCTAGTTGCTGGAAATGACATTAGTAGGAGAGGTTGGGGTACTACGGCAACAGTTTCTTCTATATGGCCACACATGCTTGACATAAGGACTAAGTTACGCGAATGTGCTAAGATGACACTGGCTCAGAAGTTATGCGATTTTTTTGTTGAAGATGGTTGAGGTCACAAGGGATGTGCAATTATGTGTTGGATTTCCCACTGTTGGCTGTAGATTGTCAGAGTTCGTGATGTGCAGGATTTCATGGTCCAAGTTAACCTTTTCAGTCAAAAATAAATGTATAATTTTAGGTGTTGCAACAAACAAATCTTTTGTTAAGAACTGTACTGATAATCAGACAATGCTTTGTCTTACATGAGGACCAATATAAATCTATATGTGCTTTCTCTTACTGGCAGCAGTGGTTTATGAAGCTACAAAACATTGTCTCAGCAGCGAATGACGCCTCCCACATGTAGGGAGCCTATCTCATTGGATTGTATGTTCTGCTGTGTGCAGTGCAGGCAATTCAAACTACTTCATATGCAACATCTAAGATATAGGAAACTGTGACTGAAAGGGTTAATTGGCATCTGATCTCCTGTGTGGCCAATCTGGGTGACTTACGTTGTAGTGACGAAGTAAATCCCAATTAAAACAAATCACTACACTGAATATAATAGAATCACACGATTATTACAGAAAGAGAATCGATACAGAAGTTTGATTTGATGGCTGGAGGTAGCAATAGCAACGGCATGACAATGTTCGTGGTTGATATGTAATCCCCAGATTTGATAGAAACTTTCTGAGATTGTTTGGAATGTTAAGATGAAATGTACCTCTCTAGTGGAAGGATGAAGTTTTTAGTTCTGATAAATGGGACGACTTTACTTCTTTGGACAATATTTTTCGGGGAAGCCGATTGGCATAATAAAATCTGCAGAATCCATAGATGACTGCTCATAGAAATAAAGTATTAATCCCAGTATACCCCATTGGGGATTGTTTCTGAGAAGAGGAGGTGGTGGTGGGGGGCCAGGCCTGACTTCTAGTGGGAAACATTGTTAAATTTCAGCACTGGTTGCTGCCAGTATTTACTAGAACAAAAAAAAAAATACTCACTGATACTGAGAGAGATGGGAGGTTTATACCATTTGAGTACAAAACCCGTAATAAATTTCGTCAATTTAGGGCATTCCCGATATTTTTGGTAAATTAAGTCAAAGAGTTAAACGATAAACTCCGATGTGTACATAATGGATACGTCCTAATGCCGATCTGAAGCTCTAGTGTCAACTGCCATGCTGGTGTAGTTCCTACTCACCAGTCTGCTGGACGTTGAAGATGATCCATTCGTCGTTGGAAACATTCAAGCCCTTCACCAACATCTCGGAGTCGTTCCTGCTAAGCCAGCTAGTTGGAGACGTGATGTTAAAGTAGGGATTACTCTTGGTGGCGTAGGTGATGGGCACCCACCACCCNAATGTTAAAGTTGGGATTACTCTTGGTGGCGTAGGTGATGGGCACCCACCACCCCTGCTTGTCACCCGTGGAGTTCCCGCTCAGAAGAAACCTCTCCTGTCAACAATTCCAATGCTTCTTACAGAGTACATAATATAGTATACAGTCTGCATACTCGAGACAGTTCCTGAGGTGAAAGTGACTTTTCTTTTTGACTGGATTGTTATTTGATGGTTGGTTGGTGGGAATGTATGATGATAATAGGGTAGAATGTGCACACATCAGCAGTGCAGTAGTCAACTTCTATTTTCCAATTCTGGATGGTTTTGATCCACTAGAAATGTCAAAATTATGTGGCTTTAACTACGGTTTAGTTCAATGTTATTATGTCTGCATTACAGGGTTAGATAAATAGGTAAAGATATATACATGTATTTTAGAAAAGTTCTCCTTCTGCTCATAAATTAGAATGAAATAAAATAACTTAATATAGCGATAGAGATGGAGCATTATAACCAGAAATACCAGTTATGAATGCGAACTTGTAGAGGCAAATATCTCAGCCGGATAAAAAGAACTGTCATACCTGGGAAACTGTGACAGTTTGGTCAGTGTAGTTTCTCATCACAGTGATGACTGGGTGTCCCGCCTGGCGCACCCAAGACACCAGGAAGTCTTGGAAATCCACATCAGAATCTGGGAAGTCGCTTTTGTACTGCTCAACCAGCGAGTCGATCAAGTCTTGGTCTTTTGCTGTGCTGTTGCCTCTATGAAAATTATACCACCACTCTGGTTAAGCTTAAATTTCTGGTTCAAAAAATCGGTATTTAATTATATTAAAATTTCGTATTCTGTAAATGAGCATAAATAAGTGGCTTATCAAAATTTCAATTTATCTCTTTATGTGTCAATTAAAATTTTTACTACTAAATCAACAGAATGCTCATGGAAGTACTAGAGAATTTTAATATCTTATATTTCGAAAAAAAAAAAAAATTGGTTGGTTGGTTTCTTATTAACTGTTACAAAATTCAAAATTCGTGAGATAGTTCTACATACAAAACGAAACAAACGCACACCAATTGCCTAACGTTATGTTAAGGTAAGTAGTTTAAAATGTTATGTTCACCCGGAAGGCTGCAGGATGGGGATCGGGGATATGCGGTTGGCATCTTGGATGACATCACACGAAAACCTCCTGCTGTCATTCCTCGCCAATGGTGGAGTCCATCTTGAATTTCTATTTTTCCTCTCGGAATTTCCCTTTATCCTTCCTACTCTATCATTCCTTCCAACCTCTTCATGCTTTTGCATTCCTCTTCTTTATCTCATGTTATTGCATTTCAATAATATTTATTTCTCATGCTCTCTTCTTCCTTCCTGTCTCTCTAGTTCGTTCTATGCTGTGGGGCTTTCTCATAGTCCTTCCTATCTCTATCCCATCTGTTTNCTTTCTCATAGTCCTTCTGGCCTCCTTTAGTTTCTTATGTTCTCCCATTCATTCCTGTCTCTCTCCCATCTGTTTTATGCCATGGGTTTTCTCATAGTCCTTCCTCTCTCTCTCATCCATTCTATGCCATGAGGTTTTCTTATAGTCCTTCTAGTCTCTTTTTTTCTCATGCTCTCTATCTCCTTCCTGTCTCTCTCCAGTCGGATGTACCGATGCGGCATCCTAGAATGCAGCGACTAACACCTCGTGTCGCCTGCAGATGCCGGCAGCAGCAGCCTGCCTCTGCCGTCTGTCAGCACTGTGGTGGTGCTAGCGCAGGCATCGGTATGTCCACGACGATGGGGGTAGCGACCAATCGGCCAGATGTGAGCACACTATCCACAGTGAAGAGGAAAGAGATGCTGAGGGGCATGTTCGCATGCCTGCTAGATGCGATTTAAATGTATGTAGAGTGAGCGAGAGAAAGAGAAGTTTGTAAAATCATAAGTAAAAGTTTTTTTTTTCAAGAATATGTGTAATCACACACATGCTCCATTAGTTTTGAAAATTAATATAAAAAGCAGGTTTTTATTGCAGTATAAGTTGTGAGAGGAAGAGAGAGAAAGAAATTCGTAGAGGGGTAAGTTTGTACTGGCAATTCATTGAAAAACCATATTTAGTAGTTACTGGTATTTCATTGTAAAAATCATTTATATGTTCATCAAAAAGGTATATATTTGTAACCGTACCCAATGTGTACTCTTTTCAACTTTATCTGTATGGAGTGACGTGACAAACATACTCGAAACGCAAGTTCCTGTTTAGTGAAGGTACCATCAACTTACAACATGTACAAACTTTTATTCATTATTACCATTATATTAAATGTAAGATTTATTTAAATAAATAAATATTTTAACTACAGAGGGAGAGGCAAAGTGGTCAGTATAGTATGTAACATTATTCACTGTAGAGAGAGACAGACAGTGTATATACACGAAACACAATCACCTTGAATGGTAACATATGTCATATATTATATATATGTACGCTGGTGGCTGCAACCACTGGATCTGTTGGGAGAAGGAAGTGAGCCATGNGCTCGTTCGGGTGAACCCTATTCGTTTGCTGTCACATGCTGTCTTCATGTGTGCACGTCGTCGTTACCCGTACTTGACACCCGATGCCTGTGGTAAGTAAATCATTATAATTTGCAACTCAGTGCTAGTTTCCAAGGCGGTCTTAACATATGTACTTAATTTTGTTTTCTCATGAGTGTACTTAATTTTGTTTGCACATGAGTGTAATCGGCACTTGCTGGCTCGCTACATTAGCGCATGTGTGTGTGTGTGTCTATGGCACACGTTACCTTCTGTACATGCCGGCTGTGGACGTCGCGGCAGTCAATGGGCGAGAACGCGCACAGGGACAGTGGAGGCTGGGAGCGTGTTTGCAAGGGAGGTGGGTGGTCACGACCCTGCCTTCCGCTCGTAAGCAGGCATGCTATTCTCTGGCCTGTGTCGGGGAAGGAGGTGAATGCTTTCAATGAATCCTGCTGACGAGCCTATATTTTCCTAAGCCCTTTCAATGCGTGGGGATGGCAACCTGTTTGTACGTCGTCGTCGTATCCCCCTCAAACCCTTCGACCTAGTGCTGTGGAGATGTATGTCCACAAAAAGAAACAAAAATGCACCATCCCTTTAGGACTTAATGCGTATGATGCTGTCGGTGTGAGGATGACAAACTATTTGGTCACGCCTCCTTCGCAAGTGGGTCTTGGAAGGCGAGAGCCTACAGAAAACAAAACAAAAAACGGGTTCGGTCGGGTTCGGTCGTCCCTTCAGGAAATAAAGTCCGTTCGCTCGCGGGGGCCGGCGGTAGATTCATGTTACATTTAGAATACTTTTTAATGTCCGTTGTTACCACGGCACAGCACACATACCCTGTACCGTACCTGTCTGCTACTAACAATAATCAAACTAGGGGAAATTAATGAGTGGTGGTGGTAGTGATTGCAGTCAGGTGTTTCACCTGGGACAAATTAAAACTAATGTACTCTCAGACTGCGAGTATGCACTGTCACACAAACATGCTGGCTGAACGAGGCTAGTGTGCCCCATTCATATGGTGCCTGAGACTCTGCAATACGAGGTAGAGATGGGACTGTGACAATGCAATGGTGTTGTGAGAGTAGGAGCGCCCCGAGTGAAACCTGTCGAAGTTTATCACATACAGCCTGTCCTTCAGGTAGCAAAATGGAGTTAATGATATAGTGTGAATGTTAGGTGGTTCATTTATCCCCCTTGTGCATGTGAGGGTATTCGATCGATATGGCTCACTCTTGTGTGCCTGCCCATGAGCATCTGCCACTGTAACTGATCATGCACATGTCTGGTGGCTACATGCGGCTCCCTGTGGCACGGATAGGGATGGCGCTGTGATGTAATGCAATGATGTGCAGGAAGAGGCTTGGAGCACTCCGAGTGAACCTTTTTTATTTGTACATTACCTATACTGTGTGGGTACTCAATCGATACAGCTTGCTTTTATGGGTTGTATTGTAGGAACATGAAGTATCTTGACAGGTAAAACTAGTTGTGAGGCATGGAAATGTGTTTTCAGACTATATTAGCAGTATGGAATTTGTCTCATAGGTTCCCTCCTGAATGTCTGGCATTGAGCCGTTCTTAGCTTGTTCCGCCAGACAGTCCAGGCAATATGTCCTTCACCGTCATTGGGTTTTCTCCATCTCTTCCACAGTCAAAATGGATTTTGATCGTTCCTCCTTTCCACCTTTCGCTTATTTCGCATCATCACCATCATCTTTGCAATTATCATTATAAATTTCTTCATCTTCCACATCACAGCTATCTCCATTGTCAAACGCACCTATGTTACAGCTACCTGCAATACAGTGCGATTTCTATGACCAGACATTTACAGCCCGCTTAAATAGACTGTGTCATGAACGAAATTGTCGGTTTAACTCTTTCAGGTCTGCACAACAACAAAGGTGCTATAAGTGTAGGAAGACATTTGCCTGCACTGACAAACTCACCACTCATCTCGTTACATGCACAGGTCACATCAGGCACTGCAAGTTCTGCAATGATAGTTTCAACCATACTGGAGATGGGCGACGACATGCGTGAGGACATGCGCTCAGCTGCTGGGCGAACCGTGATACCACGTGTTTGGAATGCAACAAGTTCAGGAGGCAGTTCACGAGATCTGACGATCTGAGGGCACACAGTACCAAATGCAATGGCTCCACTGTCCCTCCAGTGAAGCACCAGCATATTGATGCTGACTCCCAGCCAGAGCCATCCAATGCACCACAGCCCATAGCATTTGTTCCGGCTCGCCAAATTACTGCTGAGGGCCGATCTCGCCATAGGGCTGTCGTCACCAGTGTTGGCGAAAGTAATGTGTATGGGTTTGTAGTAGCAGAGAGCAGGTTTCGGGACACTATTAAAACATGCATTGTGGAGAATGCATTGAGCCAGGCCATTGATATTTGTGCTACCTCGAGTGAATGAAGAAGAACATTATCAGCCAGCTGCAGCAGGAGATCGAGGACCAGGGAGAGATTAAATTTAATGTCTTCGCCCAATGCATGTATGGCAAACCTGAGCGGCACAAAGGCGAGAGGGACCAGCGACAAAAATCAAGACAAAAAAGTAACCCTCAACAATGTTAGCAACATTGAAGATCCTGTATCGGCCACCATTGCCAAGATATATCAGGAGGAGTATGAGTACATAGGGAAGGGAAGTGGCAGGACCCTTACCTCCGTGAAATTACTTCAGCTGCATGTCAACATGCTTGACCCACTGCGAGCATCCTCCTACATCACCCTGCCTGCACAAATTGAAGCCAAGAAGGCTTGTATTAACTTGCAGAATAATAACCAGCAATGCTTCAAATGGGCGGTCATGACGAAAATAAAAAGGTGGTTCCTGTATGTGTGTCGAAGGAAGAACTGGTCTAACACTTTGATATATTATTGTTATATTTCCGAATTCTCCCACCTGGTACATTCGCAGGTGGCATCACACATGGAGATGTCGCTCATCAGCAAGCGATGTCTCGAGGGGTACGATAATCGACCCCGCGTGATGGGGCTTACTGGTACCAAGACATTGGCTGAGCACAGAAGATATTGCAATGTACATGAACCAGTCCATGCGGAAATGCTACAGCCGGAGAGGAATGGCAAGCCTCCTGTGCTCAAGTCTGCCAACAACCATAATATGGACAAATTACCTATAGTGGTATACGCTGACTTTATGGCAATGCTATTCCCAGTAATTTCATGTCCGCCGAACCCTGATGCCTCATATACAGGCGATGGACAAAATAATATGAACACCATGCAATATAGTACATTTTGTTGCATGTTGGCAACACTGCTTCCGCGTAAATAATGCGACGCGTATGTATTGCACAGTTTACGTGCCAAGTCTTGTAGGTTATATTTCAGTGTATTATACCCTTTGTTCCGCGACGGTTAAAACAAGCGATTGGTGAAATGTGTGATCTCTCAGACTTCGAAAGAGGGCAAATGGTTGGTGATCGGTTAGCGGGAGTGTCTGTGACTAAACAGCTAAATTGTTTAACGTTTCACGAGCGACAGTATCCACGGTAATGACAGTTATGTGTTTTGTACCATTTTGTAGTAGCCCGAAGAGGAATAGTGGGCAAAACTCAAAGTTAACTGACAGAGACTGACGAACTTTAAAAAGAATTGTGGCCAGACAACATAAAACTACCGCGGCAAAAGTGACAGCAGAACTCAACACTCACTTCAGTAATACTGTTTCGACAAAAGCAGTACGGCGGGAGCTCCACAAAGCTAACATTCATGGAAGGGCTGCAATTGCGAAATCTTTTATATCGGAAGCCAACACTAAGCTGCGAAAGAAGTGGTGCCACTATCATAAAACCTGGACACATGATGATTGGAAGAATGGAGTATGGTCCGATGAATAATCGTTTACATTGTTTCCTACAAACGGCCGGGTTTAGGTATGGAGAAGCCCAAAAGAACCCTACGATCCTGACTGCCTGCTTCTTACAGTCAAGCATGGGGGAGGTTCCGTTATGATTTGGGCGGCTATATCGTGGTATTCAGCTGNGTTTACATTGTTTCCTACAAACGGCCGGGTTTATGTATGGAGAAGCCCAAAAGAACCCTACTATCCTGACTGCCTGCTTCTTACAGTCAAGCATGGGGGAGGTTCCGTTATGATTTGGGCGGCTATATCGTGGTATTCAGCTGGTCCTCTCATTCACATCACTGGCTGGATTACTGCGAATGAATCTCTCGACATCCTCAATGATGAAGTTCTTACTATGACTAGCATATTGTTGCCAAACACTGCCATATTCCAAGACACACAGAAAAAAAGGTTCAGTCTTGGTTTGAGGAGCATCAGAATATCATCAAACAATAGCCAGAGCTCAACATAATTGAACAGTTATGGGGTGTTTTAGAGCAGTGAGTGAGGAGCAGATTTCCATCGCCAACATCATTGAAGCAATTGATTGGTTGTTTTGGTATAAGAATGGGACAACATTCAGTTGGAAACTATTCAGACAGACACTCTACGAATCTATTCCGCCAATAATTGCAGCTGTTCGAAAAGCAAATGGTTGCCCAACACCTTATTAATAATTAAATATTGTGTATATGTCAGGTTTTATATTATTTTGTCCATCCCTTGTATATATGTAAAGGTACCAAAAACATGACCCACACAGCTACTGTATTTACAACAAAATCGACGATAGTATTATTCCCGTCTCAAAGACATCCCAAATGTCTCGTGATGTTAGTATATATCTAAGCGAAGGTACTGCACAGAAGTTTATGGAAGAGATTGTTCACATTGGCAATCAGGTGAAGGGTATTTGTGCCCGGTCTGAGCCTATAAGTGTTCTAACAAGCGGCGAGAAGATCGCCTATGCTCTAGCCAGCGCCTGCTGCTATTGTTCCGATCCCTTCACTCCAGCGAACTGTTAAGTGCATGATCACGACCAATTCACCATCAACTACATTGAGGCGGTATGTAATAATTGTAAAAAGCTTCGTCGCCACCCCAAGAGACTGCCTATACTCTTCCACAACTTCATATACGACAAAAACTTTATAATTAATCACCAGGGCTACAGTACCCAGGACATATACACCTAGGGGAAATTAATCACTTTCAGTAAATATTTGGGTGACAAATTCACGATACACTTTATCTACACACTTCGATTAATGTCTACCAGCCTCGCAATGCTCGTACAGAACCTGTCGCCATCTGAGTTCAAGGTATCTCCACAGTTCTTCATTCCCGACAAGCTCTAGCTGGTGGCCAGGAAGGGTGTCTTTTCAAATGAATATGAGGACTGTCCGACCAAAATTGACGAGACACAGTTATCTCCCATTGCGGTTTTCAACAACCGCCTCGTCGACAGCTGCATTAGTCTTCACGATTATCAGCATGCTCAGACACTCTGGGAAGGGATTCATTGCCGTACATTAGGCAACTACAGTGGCCTCTACCTCAAGAAGTATGTGCTGCTGCTGTACGACGTGTTCGAGAACTTGCGAGTGCTATATTTTACGGCGCATGGACTAGACTGTGTCCGGTACATGAGTGCCCCTGGATTCTCATTCGATGCCATGCTGAAGAAGACGAAGGTGGAACTCCAGCTTCTCAGATATTTTGACATACATCTATTTATCGAGGCTGGTATCTGGGGAGAGGTTGCTCAACGCATAAAGAGGCACTGTGTGGCAAACAATAAGGATGTACCTGCCACATAAGATTCCAGCCAATCATCTATGTACCTCCATTATGTAGACGCCAACAATCTCTATGGTTGGGCTATGTCACTGTCTCTGCATTACTCTGGCTTGAATTGGACCAGCACGGATACTGACATCATGTCGGTGCCTGGCACTAACGATGTGGACTACATACTGGAGATGGATGTTGAGTACT
>NQII01002350.1:135029-156126 GCA_002778355.1 Clitarchus hookeri
AAAGATAAATCCAATTACAGTGTACATTACATTACCTTAAAGCAGGCGAATGGTCATAGATTGCGGTTAACGAAAAAAAAACGAATACAGCAGCCCGACATAGCACTGAATATGGAGATGCTTAAGAGAGCCGCAAACGAGTTGGAAAAATACTTTTATAAACTTATGAATAACATTCATATGGAAAACTCCTGGAAAACAAGAGCCAGCGTCAACTTATTGCACTCGTGTGCATGGAACTATGTGCCAAGAAACTTATTGCTAAGCCCTCATTTAAATGCTGAACAATATACGATGAAACACTATCACTCGTTAAACTGGAGCATGAAAATATTATATTCGATTAAACCTATTTATGCTGGATTCGCAGTACTCGATCTGTCAAAAAGCCTCCTATGCGGGTTTCATTTCAGTGTTATGCAGCAAGGTATGGTAGTAAGCTGGAACTGATCTACATGAACACAGATTCGTTCGTGGTGCAGATAGGGACAGACGATTTCTACAGGGACCTTGCCTCAGACCTGGCACTCATGTCCGAGTTCAACACGAGCGCCTACCCATCCGTTCATCCGTGTTATTCACATGCCAACAAAAAGGTGATTGGAAAATTTATGGATGAGAGTGTAGAGGACGATACGATTGAGTTTGTTGGGCTGAGGGGGAAGCTCTACACATACCAGTACACTACCAAGGTTGTTAAACGGGCTAAGTGCATCCAAAAATGCGTGGTTAAGAATCGTTTGAGATTTGAATATTATAAGAATGTACTGATATACCAGCAGATAATGAGAGTAATTGTGAATAATATTCGGTTGTACCATCACGACATGTACACTGAAGAGCCAAAAAAACTGGTACAAATGCTTGTATCGTGTAGGGGCCCCGCGAGCACGCAGAAGTGCCGCACGCCAACGTGGCATGGACTCGACTAATGTCTGAAGGTATGCAGGAGGCAGTTCACACCATGAATCCTGCAGGGCAGTCGACAAATCCATAGGAGTGCTAGGCAGTGGAGATCTCTTCTGAACAGCACGTTGCAAGGTATCCCAGATATGCTCACTAACGTTCATGTCTGTTGATTTAGGTGGCCAACGGAAGTGTCTAAAGTCAGAAGAGTGTTCCTGTAGCCACTCAGTAGCAACTCTCGACGTGTGGGGTGTCACATTGTCTTGCTGGAATTGTCCACGTCCGTCGGAATGCACAATGGACATGAATAGGTACAGGTGGTGGGACAGGATGCTTACGTATCTGTCACCTGTCAGAGTCGTTTCTAGACGTATCAGGGTTCCCATTTTACGCTAACTGCANCATTGTCCTGCTGGAATTGTCCACGTCCGTCGGAATGCACAATGGACATGAATAGGTACAGGTGGTCGGACAGGATGCTTACGTATCTGTCACCTGTCAGAGTCGTTTCTAGACGTATCAGGGTTCCCATTTTACGCTAACTGCACACGCCCCATACCATGACATAGCCTCCACCAGCTCTAACAGTCCGCTGTTGACATGTAGGATCCATGGATTCATGAGGATGTCTCCATACCCGTACACGTCCATCCGCCCGATACAATTGGAAACGAGACTCGTCAGACCAGGCAACGTGTTTCCAGTCATCAACAGTCCAATGGCGGTGTTGGCGGGCCCAGGCGAGGCGTAAAGCTTTGTGTCGTGCAGTCAACAACGGTACACGAGTGGGCCTTCGGCTCCGAAAGCCCATATCAATGATGGTCCGTTGAATAGTTCGCACGCTGGCACTTGTTGATGCCCCAGCATTGAAATCTGCGCCAATTTGAGAAAGGGTTGCACGTCTGTCACGTTTAATGATTCTCGTCAGTCGTCGTTTGTCCCGTTCGTTCAGGATATTTTTATGGCCGCAGCGATGTCGAATATTTGATGTTTTACCGGATTCCCGATATTCACNTCCCGTTCGTTCAGGATATTTTTATGGCCGCAGCGATGTCGAATATTTGATGTTTTACCGGATTCCCGATATTCACTGTACACTCGTAAAATGGTCTTCCACGAAAATCCAAATTTTATCGATACCTCGGAGATGCTATGTACCATCTCTCGTGCGCCGACTATAACACCACGTTAAAACTCACTTAAATCTTGATAACCTGCCATTGTAGCAGCAGTAACCGATCTAGCAACTTTGCCAAACCCTTGTTGTTTTATAAAGACGCTGCCGACCGCATCGCGTTACTCTTATTGGTTCCATACCTCTGTAATTTGCATACGCACGCCTATGCCAGTTTTTTTTGCTCTCCAGTGTATATTCAATGTTCCAACAAACTGGTACTCATGTGGATCGACGACAAACACAAGATCCTGGACGATGGCAGTCACACTGGCTCTTATGGTTATCAGGGATGATGATGTTCTGTGTACGCACCTCTGAGACAGGTATGTAACATGATATGTGTGTGTCCCCTGGAGAGCGAATAGGGTCGGAATGCATAGTAGGAGCAGTTCCTCGTTCCGGGCTTGTCGAAACTGAAGCGTTGCCATTCGCCTCTTTCAAAACGAATGGTATGTGTGTGGTGATTTATTCAATGTATTTTTTTTTCCAGCAGCATACTATAGCTAGTGCAAGAGCCATATTCTTCTTACCAGGGGTGATTCTGTTGATGGATGNTTTTTTTTCCAGCAGCATACTATAGCTAGTGCAAGAGCCATATTCTTCTTACCAGGGGTGATTCTGTTGATGGATGGTGGCGCTGTTGAATGGTGACATGCTGTGGCTCGTGTAAGACGTATCCTTATATTGTCAGGCGTCGTGCCGATATGTCGTGATGTGTGTACTAATTCACATTCTCCAATCTCTCATGCATGTACTTGTGCACTGGATTTATTGTCTATGCTGTTTCTCCGGCCCGGGGTTCGTAGCCATTTCCAGGAGTACTCGACGCTTATCCTAGCGACGGGAGTGAATGTAAAATGATATTCGTATCATGCTAGCACCGTAGTAACTAGTGATCGCACTGTACTTGCATTTANACGGGAGTGAATGTAAAATGATATTCGTATCATGCTAGCACCGTAGTAACTAGTGATCGCACTGTACTTGCATTTACTCTTTTTTACAGCTCTTCTACACTTTTCTCTTCATCTACATCTACTGTACTCTTCCTCTGTGGCTGTCATCTATCCGTGTGTTCCTTTGTCCGCTTTGAATTTTTTTAGGTGGGTCGTATATGCCGTTCACTGCTTCGTAAGCCGCCAGTGCGCTATGCTTGCGACACCACTGGTGTTTTTTATACGAATACATATACATGACTTGTTTGCATATAAGGAAACTTCCGGTGGTGTTTTTTTTTTGCTAGTGTAATGTACCGCTCCGTTCCCAAGACCTGGAGCTTTCCACATGGTTACGCCATGCGGGCGGTAATGTGTGAGGGCGATGCTGTGAACTTCATAATCATCCTTGCGAGAGTGGTGAGAGAGCGACCACGCTACTGGTGACGAGGTCGTGTAAATGTAATTAGTGTTTTTTTAATCCTGCAGCTAGTTGTTACAGAACGATAAGAAAGACGTGTTTCCAGTGCGCTAGTGCCGGCTACGTCCCGTACTGTGCACACAGACAAGTGTAAGATACAGCAGCAGTGTGCGCGCGCTCGAATGCACGGGCAAGTGTTAGGTGGTTGTGTTTTTATCTTTAACTTTTACATATATATAAAATTTATGTAGAGACGCGACCTGTTCGAATTTTTAGGTATTTAATTATTTTCTCAATGTTAGAACAACTGTATGTTTTTTTCTTGCGTTTCACTTTTAGGTGCCTGCAGTTTTGTTTTCCTATATGGATTCGTCAATTTTTTTACATTGACATCTGCGGAGTGCATAGGCTGATGCATATACATGGTGGTCGTGTGGTCAAGGCACTCAACTGACGACCGAAATCGAAACCGCACGCCTCATGCATATTTCGAGTTCACAAACAACTAAGAAAATTCCCAACACTCCTGGTAGCCACTACTTAAACTCCACTCCCCGATGCTAGCGTGCCCCTGCGGGCGATAAATGAACCAACCAACACACACAAAATGGCTGCATCGAGATACCAGTGCTCCCAGTTGTGAACAGTAGAACTTCCCACACTCTGGTGGCAGGTGTGGGAACCAAAGATGGCTGTCTACAGCAGACGACGTCAACGGTGATGGATGACGTGAAAAGCGAGAGAAAATAAAGGAGACTGGAAGGAATATTAAGAACCCCAAGGGATAGAACATGGGAGACAAGAGAGAATTAAAGGAGGTTGGAAAGAATATGAGAAAACCCCAAGGTTTAGAATGTGGGAGACAAGAGAGGAAACAAAGGAGGTCGGAAGGAATATGGGAAAACCGATATAACGTGCGATAGAGAAACAGGAAGGGATTAGACAGCATGAGAAAGTAAAGAACACCGGAAGGACTATGAAAAAACACCACGGCATAGAACAGACAAGAAAGAGGCAGGAATAAATGAAAGAGCGTGATAAAGAAATAACATCGGAATGCAAGAGCGTGAGAAAAAGAAGAGTAATGCAAGAGCACGAAGAGATTGGAAGGAATGATAGAGCAGGAGGGAAAAAAGGGAAATTTCTAGGGAAAAAGAGAAATCCAAGATGGCCTCCACCATTGGACGTAGCAGGAGGTTTCGGCGTGACGTCTCCAAGATGGCGACCGCGTATCTCCGATCCCCATCCTGCAGGCTTCTGGGTGAACATAACATTTAAAACTACTGATGTATGTACTCTTTCTTAAAGCAAAATGTCTTCAAATGTTTTTATTTCAAAAAATCAGAAAATTTTTATATTAAAAACAGAATAACAGTATAGTGCTTTGATGAATAAATGTTCTCAATGTGTGAACAATTTACAGCATTTTTTCCCTTCAACAGTAACATATGAGGAGCCATCTTGTTACAGCATTTACGCAACACAGGATACAGAATTTAAGCACTGTGCCTCATATTTTCAGCTTCGCGTACCGTTTCAGCGAGTACTATTAGTCTTAGTGGAATACGAAGCACTATTTTTCTTGCTAAACTGAAAATGATTATTTGTATTTAGTTCAAACAAATCGATTACATATTTTTGTTGAACAAATTAATGCAATGACAGTGATATCCCCATGTAAATATTAAAAGGGGATGCTTTTAAGAACCAGCTAGCTATTTATGTACTTAACACCTCCATTAGACAAAACATTACACCATAATTCTTTGTTTTCTGACTTTTTTAACGAAAACTCATCTTGCTTGAAGGGCTCATGTCTCTTTAAAAATAATAATTTGAGACTATGAGTCATATTATATGTATTCTGTCTCCTCAAGCACATCGAGTATCAATGTAGACAGGGGTATAAACAACCATATGTCCATTTCGGGCTTCATAACGAGTGAGAGACTACGCAATATGATTAGCTTCTTGCAGTGAGCAGAGTGACGATTAACCGTCACCGCAGACGATGCAGTGGCCGGTGCGGGTGAGTGTTAACAGTGACACGAGCAGCTGTGGACGCGCTTCATGCCAGCGAGCTGTGAACGCGAGAGTGAGTACCAAGCAGAGCAGTAGTCGTGTGCAGAAGAACTAAGACATGTGTATAAGTTTACGGTCGTGCCAAATGTTGAGCATGGCCTCTTTGCACATAAACATTCCCGAACGGACGGTTTCCAAACTAAAATACACTTGTGAGCCTTTGTCTTATTTGAAGGAAACAGGATGAAACGTAATCGTCCTTGCACTCGTAAGTGCTTGTTTTGCAAAGTATTGCCGACATCCCAGACGACATCCCAAGGCACAGAGTGCAAAAATCAATGCTGTTTGCAAGATAACGAGAGAAAACCTCACGAATCCTTATCATGTGCTCTCCTAGTCCATATATCTAACACGTGACTGCGGATGAAGAGTGATAATGACCCCTCATTCTTGGACCACGTGTTTTTTGTCAGTTGGTGAGACGACATTCACAAAACATGATGTTATGAGCTTCCATAATACCCATATTTGGGGAATAAAACCCCCATTGCAATGACGCAATCTCGCCGTCAACATTAATTTGTAATAAATGCAGTTTATAGCGATATTGTGAGGGGCTCTTTATAGGAGTCATTTTCGGTGTCTGCATGCCCTGTTGGATGGATTGACCTACCACCAGTTATTGGAACATAATTTACCTTACCTGCACGATGATATTCTTTTACAGATTCCGCAATAAATATGTTTTATTTATGTTGGTTCATCTGCACAGTTTCAACAGAACGCCTTGTAAATACCGGGATGTCGGCTGTCATGGATGATTGATTGAATGCGAACAGCTGCGCTCGTAGTTGTCAGGATGTCAGCTATCTTGGATGCTGGATAGAACGTGGACAACACAGCTCGTGGCTGGAACATTGCAAGACATTAATCCGCCCCATTGATTCCTACACGTGGGGCCACCTGAAGGTGTTCGTGTACGGTACCCCGGGTGAAACTGTCAGCATTCTCCATAAGGGTATGCAAAACAGACGCAAACACGCGAACTACACGCTGCGTATTTTTAACGGTCAGGAGTTTCAGGTGCAGACGTTGGACATTTCTAATATTTCCTCTACATCCAGCCACACAAAATTATCTCCTACGCTGACACAGCATTNATTAATCCGCCCCATTGATTCCTACACGTGGGGCCACCTGAAGGTGTTCGTGTACGGTACCCCGGGTGAAACTGTCTTAACGGTCAGGAGTTTCAGGTGCAGACGTTGGACATTTCTAATATTTCCTCTACATCCAGCCACACAAAATTATCTCCTACGCTGACACAGCATTCTCTCTCTCTCTCTCTCTCTCTTTCTTTCTCTTTCTCCACTGCAATTAGTTGCACACCGTCGACAGACTCTCAGTCGTTCTCCATATTGAAATGGACATATGTATATTTACAATTCTCTCTTCATTTTTAATGTACTGCGCGCACTTTAAGCAGTTTTAATTAATTTCGAGATATTCTGTAATTAACAATTTTTTTTTGTCACACAATTATTTGTCAGTTTTCAAACAACATTTCGAAAACCAATACTGTTTATTTGTGCACCGCAATTAAACAGAATATATAGCAAAAAGTTCAGTGTTTTGACTACCCGATTTTATTTCCTGCATTACGTTTAAGGTCAAAATATTAATGTTTCAGTGCAATGTCGTTAAATCTATATTTATTTCATTTATTACATTTTGGATCCATATGCACTGACATAAATTTGTAGTCTGTAATGTTCCACTAGGGAATGATTTACCTACTTTAATGCCAAGAATTGTTTGACTTAAATTATCACTACATATTTCGTCAACTGATAAAAACTAAAATAAGCCGATTACAGAACTGTTATATGTACTTCTACACAGTGCACTTACTTGTCATTCAAGTAGAGAGTCAGGCCTTTCTTAAAACTGTCATGAGTCATTACGTGGTCGATCATGCGGATTACAGAGCCAGCTGTAGACAATACAAATGCATGTATTATTAACTAGCTGCGCCCACGGCTCCACACGCGTGGACGACATCATTATTGTTTAGGTTTTTTTTTTTAATAATTTCGAAATTTACTTAGTGCTAATTATGAGTTAAATAATCATTAGACAAATATTTACATTTAAACATACTTATACGTTTTAAAAGTGTCAGACACTTATTTTCAGAATGGCGACTATAAAAACATTTTATCTTGGTATGCTATATCTACGAAACTATTCAATCAATCACCTATTAACTTTGTATAATGGAAGTATCTATGCAAATATCAACTTAGCTAATACACAAACTCTTTACTGCACCATGCGGTCAACCGACTTGCGAAAAATAACTTTTTCACAAAACTTTTGATATCTCTTAAAGTATAGGTAGGAATTATATGCGGTGTATTATTATATTATTTAAACAGTTCTAAGAACTATTTTTTTTCTTTGATAAATATTACTTTTTTAATGGGGGAAACAACAGCTTGAATTTTACATATTTATTTATTGAGAAATTAGATGGTAAAAACGCTTCTCTGTTATAGATAGATATATGCTACCGCGGAGTTATTTAAGGTCTTTTTATTCTTCACAATTGTTTACTACGTGATATTATTCCATCTTTAACGGGTTAGACAGCGTATTGCAAGAGAGCGCGCTGGCGGCAAACGTTTTTCCGACTTGATTCACTATTATCGTCACTGCTTAATCCTTATGTTACTTCGCGTAGCAAAATATATACTGAAACCTGGCCAGAGAACATAGCTATGAATTTTAAAAGAACACGTAAATCGGATTCGTGGTTCTCAAGTGATAAGCGCACTAACAGACAGACAGAGAGACGTTGAGTTTTATAATATGTGTAGATTTATATCTATACACCTTTGTAAATGTCAACGACGGAAAAGTATTTTCATTACTGCAACAGTGAAGCTCGTAATGCCATAAGTGGTAGGTGCGGTGCAATGGGATGTTTCGGCTCACATTCAGGAGGGCGTGGGGTTGAATTCAGCACTCTGCACTGGAAGTTTCGGCTCACATTCAGGAGGGCGTGGGGTTGAATTCAGCACTCTGCACTGGAAGTTTCGGCTCACATTCAGGAGGGCGTGGGGTTGAATTCAGCACTCTGCACTGGAAGTTTCGGCTCACATTCAGGAGGGCGTGGGGTTGAATTCAGCACTCTGCACTGGAAGTTTCGGCTCACATTCAGGAGGGCGTGGGGTTGAATTCAGCACTCTGCACTGGAAGTTTCGGCTCACATTCAGGAGGGCGTGGGGTTGAATTCAGCACTCTGCACTGGAAGTTTCGGCTCACATTCAGGAGGGCGTGGGGTTGAATTCAGCACTCTGCACTGGAAGTTTCGGCTCACATTCAGGAGGGCGTGGGGTTGAATTCAGCACTCTGCACTAGAAGTTTCGGCTCACATTCAGGAGGGCGTGGGGTTGAATTCAGCACTCTGCACTGGAAGTTTCGGCTCACATTCAGGAGGGCGTGGGGTTGAATTCAGCACTCTGCACTGGAAGTTTCGGCTCACATTCAGGAGGGCGTGGGGTTGAATTCAGCACTCTGCACTGGAAGTTTCGGCTCACATTCAGGAGGGCGTGGGGTTGAATTCAGCACTCTGCACTGGAAGTTTCGGCTCACATTCAGGAGGGCGTGGGGTTGAATTCAGCACTCTGCACTGGAAGTTTCGGCTCACATTCAGGAGGGCGTGGGGTTGAATTCAGCACTCTGCACTGGAAGTTTCGGCTCACATTCAGGAGGGCGTGGGGTTGAATTCAGCACTCTGCACTGGAAGTTTCGGCTCACATTCAGGAGGGCGTGGGGTTGAATTCAGCACTCTGCACTGGAAGTTTCGGCTCACATTCAGGAGGGCGTGGGGTTGAATTCAGCACTCTGCACTGGAAGTTTCGGCTCACATTCAGGAGGGCGTGGGGTTGAATTCAGCACTCTGCACTGGAAGTTTCGGCTCACATTCAGGAGGGCGTGGGGTTGAATTCAGCACTCTGCACTGGAAGTTTCGGCTCACATTCAGGAGGGCGTGGGGTTGAATTCAGCACTCTGCACTGGAAGTTTCGGCTCACATTCAGGAGGGCGTGGGGTTGAATTCAGCACTCTGCACTGGAAGTTTCGGCTCACATTCAGGAGGGCGTGGGGTTGAATTCAGCACTCTGCACTGGAAGTTTCGGCTCACATTCAGGAGGGCGTGGGGTTGAATTCAGCACTCTGCACTGGAAGTTTCGGCTCACATTCAGGAGGGCGTGGGGTTGAATTCAGCACTCTGCACTAGAAGTTTCGGCTCACATTCAGGAGGGCGTGGGGTTGAATTCAGCACTCTGCACTAGAAGTTTCTTTTAACATATGGCTTTCCATAATTGTCCCAAGTGAATACAGGCGCAGTTTCTTCATATTAGATTTTCAGTCTTCTCCAAGTATGTTCAGATATTCTTCAGCCTCGATTCATGAAAACAAAGGATCGGTAATATAAATAGTCTATTGGTTGTTTATCTCCGAAAAAGAAGGTAACACGTTTAAGCAAACGCGGAAATGTAAATACTTTGGTCAAGGACGTGTAGGTTACATGTTACCATTTCAAGCAGCCCGACTATTTACTTTGATGCCTATTTCGCGCTCTTGCACTGTTTTTGGCGTCATCCCACTAACATATACTTCAATAGGCTCCAGGCGAAGATCCTGAGTGGTACATTAATCTCTGAAAATATTTCCTATCCATTAATACATCCAAAACAACTCACAATTTTGTCTCCAAGAAACAGTGGTACCTCTGGTGACGGATGTTTTCACGATAAGTGCTTGAAGATCTATTGCTATATTTGGAGTGTGCTTCTGCACACGTGTGCAAACTAGGACAATAATGTAAGTGAGAACTGTTTGAAAGAGTATCTCAAAGACACGTGGAAAATGAATAATAGTGAATTTATAAAAATAAATGACAAGAAAGGAAATGAGAGTTACCTAAAGATTGAGATGTCAGCGTAAGACAGAAAAGTTTGCAAGGAGTTAGTTGTCTAATGATAAAGCACTCTAGTTTGAAATTTCTATTTGTATACTCTTTTTCGTTCTCCAGGTAAAGACTTACAAACAAGCGGACGTACAAACAATCATAATTAGTTACGAGAATAAAAGCAATTTAATTTAAAGCGCGTGGAAAAATTATCTTTCCAAAGGAAAAGCTAAATAAATAAAATAAACATGGATTCGCCACTATTATTGACAAAAAAAAACTTACTGATATTGGAAAATTTAAAAATGAAAAGTAAATTTTCCTCTAATAAAATTTGGTATGTAAATGTAGTCTAAAATCATTCAGAGACACAGACCATAATCCAACACATGTATTCATGGAAATGTTTACAGGTATCAGAACAAACTCTATAGTCCTCTAAGGATACATAGATGTAAACAGAAAGGATCGTAGCAGCTGAGGTATTCAGTGCCGATGAGAGTGAAATTGTGTTGAGACAGAGCAGTAAAATAATGCAATGATAGAGAAAACGGGACTACCTAGAGAAAATACACCAGCCGAAGCTAATGCCCATCAAATTTACAAATGCGAAAAACCATAACTACCACATCATGAACCGAGGCAAGCGGCCTTAATACTGCACCATCGTGGCCTTTTCTAAAAATAATTCTTTAACGTAGTATAAATTTGAAACAGCGAAGAATTCACAAAATCATTAATCTTTTAGTTTTTTGATGAAAAGAGTTCCGCAGAATCTACTGGTCAAAACAATGACAGAATTTCATTAATATAGTAAAGACTTCTATCGATTTACAGTTAAGTCATCTTACTTGGGCACTATTTCCCAGTGCATCCCACTCATTCGCCTGCCATTAGCAGGTTGTGAACTAAATTATCAGTAATTAGCAATGTCCTCACTAAAATAAATGATTCNCTCATTCGCCTGCCATTAGCAGGTTGTGAACTAAATTATCAGTAATTAGCAATGTCCTCACTAAAATAAATGATTTGGATTTAGATTGTTTAAATTTTACTTAATCTGTAATCAGTAAGTATCACAACACAGAAGTTAAAAACGACCTGGATCGTTACTTATAATACTTTCTAGAAACAAGGAAGTTAATAACTGATTCTGAGAGTGTTGGAGAGTTATAATATCACAACAGACTTCATACAATTCATCGATTTGCAACAAAGACATTAATTTAAGTTATAAAAACGAAAATATCAAGAAATAACTACACACAGATATCCACATAAATGGTGTAGTAAACAAAAAACTGTGTAGATGCCTCATTCTTTAGGCCAAATGGTATGAAGCAGATGAATGTGTGTGCTATGGATTTTTACGACTGCCCCATTACTAGACATTGAATCCAGAGACCTTGTTGAAAAGTCTATTTCAAGAAGAGCTCAATGCACAAAATATTAAGATGTAACTTTTCCGCGTATACGCAATAAGTGATTAGAGTTTTTTTTTTTTTTTGCAAGAAGGGCCCTCCAGTATATCGGTTGTAAGTGTCCTAACAGGGATACTGAAAATTTTGGATGTATCAAGAAAGGCCTCATTGCAGTATTTTGGCCCTTATTGAACTGATCTTCTCTATGAAATAGGGTTTTACTTTAAACTTACTAACATTACTCCAATAAGGTGTTTTAACTCTATGGTATACAGAAGAAATTTTGGTATGTTTTATTTTGGTAGTGCATATCCTTTACTGTAGTCAATACAAGAGTACTGCCAACAGAGAATGTGATGAGGTGATTTATCTTCTGTATAAATACATAATTATAATATTGACAGCTGTTGTTAAACTACTGCTTTTGAGTCGTGGCCAGAATCACAATATCACAATGCTGAGGTTTTGGTAGTCTTTGATTATCAATGGTTGGCTCTCTGATTTGCAGTGTCGTTTCTCTGAAAAGAGGCACAGTTTTTTCCCTGTTATGAGCGTTTCGATATTACAGAAAAAATAAATACGAAAAGAAATAGCTGAATATTTTCAGGGGTGCAATGAGCTAATAAAGAAAGTTTCACTGCCGTGAAAGTTAACTGTGATTTTCAGCTATTATTCTAAAAACAGGTGTGTCGGTGAAGGCAAAAGAGGAATGGTATCCCAATATAGACTGTTAGTGTTGTGTGATAAACTTCTCCTTACGACGAAAGCTAGTTTTAACCTAGCTGGTTTGGTTTTTGATGAGGTTAGAATGATTAAACTGCGCGTTAATAAAGTAAAAATACATAGGCCTGCGTGGTACCTGTTTAGGGAGACTTGCCCATCAAGGAGGATGAGTCCCCGCCATCCTCAATTTTCACAATTTTCGCAAAAACCTGCATTATAGACTTTGTATTGATTTTTGTGAAACTTCGTGACACAGAGCATTCCTTTGTACATGTTCTGAACTTGGTATTTCTTGACTGCTGTGGTTAGTTTAACTGCTGTAGTAGCCCACAGGAAAAATCACCTGCTACTTCCCGGCTTTTACAAGTTAAAAATTAATAAATGCAGTGAAAAACTACAAATTTGATAAAACTTGAGAAGCTACGAGGGTTATTCGGAAAGTAAGGTCTGAATCGCCGTAGCTAATCGAATGTCGCGCGAACATTGTAACGCACATGCGCACCGACTCCCGGCATGCCTTGCTCGTCAAACGACGCCATTTGCATTGGTATTGTTGGAGTGTGCTGTTTACAGTGTCAGTTAAAAATGTTTAAAACAATTGATCAGCCCGACGACTGTGAAATACGGTCAGTGATTCTGTTTTTGACAGCAAGGATCGTTTCAGCAGTGGAAGTTCATCGACATAAAGTCAAGTGTATGGCCCCAATGCGATGAGTGACAGCAAAGTGCGTAAGTGGGTGAGAGCTTTCAAGGATGGACGGGAAAATGTCCATGATGAACCGCGATCAGGCCGACCATGAGTGATCACAGAAGATTTGGTCAAAGCTGTGGACGAAAATATCCGTGAAGATCGGCGATTCACAATTTCAACTTTAGCATTGGAATTTCCGAATGTGGGCAGTTACAGACTGGTTATCCTCACAGGCAGCAGACGTCTATGACTTAGGCATACAAAAGCTTGTAGAACGTCATGACAAATGTTTAAACATATGTGGAAACTATGTAGAAAAATAGAGAAACATGTAAGGAATTAAATAAAAAAATGTTTTTTTTTTTTTTTTTTTAAATCTGTGATGGCTATAAGAAATTTGACCTTACTTTCCGAATAACCCTTGTATTATTTATGCTGTGTCGTGCGAAAAACTTCGGTAAACCAACTTGAATGTAAGATACGGCGAAATATGGATAAATGCAAGATGGCAGGACTGATACACTTTATTCAAACAGCTAATTTGACTGACATGCTCAAAGTGTGTGTGCACTTGTCCGAACCTGCAAAATTATACTACCTGAACTTAAATAGGCGCCAACACGAGAGAAGGCCATTCTTGTGATTCTAACTGTGTATACTAAAGATATATTTGTGGTTTATGACCCAATTCAGAATAACATTAACTCTAAACATTGTTCATACAAAATATGTTGTGCTTTTCATGCAACTGTAAACACATATGGTTCAGTAAGGGCCCATGCGTTAATATTCAAATTGCTGTATATANTTGTGCTTTTCATGCAACTGTAAACACATATGGTTCAGTAAGGGCCCATGCGTTAATATTCAAATTGCTGTATATAGGTATGTAAGTAGAGACATTAAAAATAAAGCTCAACTCATTATCGAAAAGTGTATTAAGTTGTGTTTCTTTTCAATTAAAAATTACATACCCTTGTTTTTGAGTTTTTTTTTAATAAAAAGGTTTTCTGTTCTATTGGAAATATTAATATTTGGATATAAGGCCCTTCTTGAAATATCCTCTTCAATAAATAAATGATTAAAAATCTGGACAGGAAAACTGTTGTGCATTTATTTTGTGAAGCAGTAACTAAGTATATCGAATTATTTACCTCCGTTCAGTTACTTGTACAATGCAATTGAGGTTAATCGTATTTGCAAAAATAAATGTTTATCATTCCCCTTTCTGAGAAGTACAGATCTCTAATCTACTTGTTTACCGGATTCAATGTTACACCATTACAATCTTCAGTAACATGTGTATAAAACTATTCGATAATTTAAGTTATAAGATGTAGAGAAATTAATTCCAACATGAGGCAAGAGTTAAAAAACTAATTCCTGGTTACATGTTTTAATGTATTTTATAATACTCGCATTAATTACTGCTCTGTGATATAAGTTCTCTAATTAATGACCTNGTTACATGTTTTAATGTATTTTATAATACTCGCATTAATTACTGCTCTGTGATATAAGTTCTCTAATTAATGACCTTTGCTTTATTTGTCATACCATGCATAGTACCAATGTCCACAAAATTCAGTCATCCGTTTTCGTAATCACTAATGAATAGTGTATACAAATTTAGAGTGGAATTCGCTTTTAAAAGTTACGCTTGAATAACTTTCTCATCTACGTCACTGAAAGTATGTGTTCTCCTACACAGAGATTTAAAAAAATTGGTTGTAGAAACCAAATGTTTGTACCGTTAACCCATCGAGATTGTTAAAGCAGAGAGCGGTCAGATTGGTTGTTGGTAATATCTAAATATTTTTAACGTAGATAGTAATTGGAACAGAACTTCATGTTGTGATCTTGTCTGTGATTGTATCTGCATCCAATAATATAGTTTATACAGCAGAGCATTCTGTTCCTCATACAGAAAAAGTAATTCCTTTAACAGAACATTTCCAATATTTGCACTGTTCCCGAAACTAACATAACTGTAATAAACTAATAGAATATCCTAATGCGGTACCGAAGTTTGGTTGCTGCTACCAAATTTCAAAACTGTTCTNAACTGTAATAAACTAATAGAATATCCTAATGCGGTACCGAAGTTTGGTTGCTGCTACCAAATTTCAAAACTGTTCTCTTGTCACTCCTTTGCTGATGCGTCAAGAAATTTAAGACAATTCGAAGATTTGGATGTTCATTACAGTAATACTTATCAGAGAAATCGTCAGGTATCTTACGGTTATATTAAGTATACGTATACCTTTATTGTACGAAATGCTGTCGAAAATCAAGCTGAGCTGTTCTGGCGTGGTAACGTGCTCGAACGTCATTGGGTGCGTTGACTTGGAGGAGTCGGCCAGCAAGGCGCTGTGCACTTCCCCCACCACGAACTGCTCGTCCAGTCGCCATGTAGGCTCCACCTGCACAACATGTCACTGAGAGGAGCCGCTGTCCCTACTGCACTCACCTCCCTGCCAATAACACCCGGAGTCCATTACTGGTATGTTCATGTCTGACTCCCGCATGTGTGGTACGTCAGCCGCCAAGTTCTCTTCGTGTGTTACTGTTTCCCCCTTCCTTGCATTCTGCCTCTACTTCATCATATTCTCACTTGTCCTTCAACACTANCTTCGTGTGTTACTGTTTCCCCCTTCCTTGCATTCTGCCTCTACTTCATCATATTCTCACTTGTCCTTCAACACTGACTCTACAGACATCCCTGTCAAACCACTTCCAAATCATTCAACTCTGTAACACCACTGGAAAGGGAAAATACACAGACGATATACGAGTTTTTGTTTCGACGGTTNCTCTTCGTGTGTTACTGTTTCCCCCTTCCTTGCATTCTGCCTCTACTTCATCATATTCTCACTTGTCCTTCAACACTAACTCTACAGACATCCCTGTCAAACCACTTCCAAATCATTCAACTCTGTAACACCACTGGAAAGGGAAAATACACAGACGATATACGAGTTTTTGTTTCGACGGTTATTGTTTCATTTCTAGTCTACGTTTTGAAAACAGAGCGAGGCGGCGCAAATATTAACCTTCGGATTCCCATTCGGGAGGACCTGGGTTCAATTCCCTGTCCGGACATACTGATCACTGTTTTCTGCAGCTTTTCCAAGGTCAATTTTAGGACGGTTCCTTACTACAGTCCATTGCCGATTACTTTTCCATCACTGCCTCTCTGAGACGTTTGCTATTTCTCTAATGACCTTGCTGTCCTACCTACACACATACTAAAACACAATAATTCCCTTCTTAATCAGCCTGAAATAGATAACCGATTAATATCAATCTGGAAAATTCTCATATTTATTTGGCATCCAGCTAGACTTAAAAAAAAACTGTTCGCTCTTGTACTTTTGCAGTTAGTCCACATTTCATTTCAATCACCCTGAAACACTCGGTTTTGATTGTAATCCTGGCATGAAATAAGGGCCGAATAATGTGAAACTAGTCTCCAAATTAAAATTATACCTCAATGTGACTGCAGCCAATAAAAAATGAAAGCATCTCCAGTATACAAAGGACTATGAAATATAGCGTGCAGGTAATTAACTGCGATCTTATATAGTGACTGTAGCTATATATGATATAGCGTCTCCTATCAAATGAAATATTAGCGCATTGTTTAGTAGTATGATTTAATTTATATGGCTTTATGTACGTTTGATATTAATTATAAGAAGTTGTTCAGTGCCCCTCATTAAATTTTATGGTGTCACGTAGGCTTACATAGTTATGAACAACTGTAACCTAACTGAGCAAACAAGCGGTCTACTCAGAAAATAAAAAACTCAAACTTCATCAAAAGTCAAAATTAAATATGCAGCGTTTATGAGTAAATCTGTCTAAAATAATCTTAGAGGCACTCATTGTTCCTTGTCTGATCACCAACTTGATAATGTCAAAATTATATATCCTGTGTATTGCTGGTTGTACTGTGAAACTTCATTCTACAAAAAAATTAGTGCGATAAAATTCCTTTTTTTACTTCTAATTTGGAACGGTTTCCTTATACGATCTTTGCAAATGCATGAGGACATAGTTCCAGTTTGTTGGGTATACCTGTTTTCGCGTCTTACCTCAGGCACTAATATGTATCTATAGTCCATTCAAGGTTAATTCTAACTTTACTGAATGTGTGATTAAGTTCTACTTCCAGGATATTTCTCCGACTTATGCAAACAAAGCTTAACCGAGTCTAGAAAATTACGCCAAAGAGACAGCGCACCGCATACGTGCGCACTTAGTGTGATAATATTTTGAACAAGAACTATTTCTTACTAGGCATTACCAACACATATATTTTCTCACTGTTTTTATTCATATTAATTATGAACGAAACGTTATAATCTGCATTAAAATACATAAGCAAACGTTTTGTTTTTAAAAAAATGTGGTATTTGTTGTTAACGGAAGCATAAAACTCTTGAGATTAACGACGTATTTAGGAGACAACCAATCACCTCATACATGGTTGATTCATAAAGTATGAAGAAACCGCGAATAGACTCTATACGTTGGAACGCTAATAAGCTGCTTGTTACGTATAGAAGCTATGTTGTGAAATCAACGAAGATTCTATTTACCAGAGCAGCTGCGAAGTACTCGAAGTAGGTGGCGAATCCTTCGTTCAGCCATATGTAGCTCCACCAGCTGGGTCCCACCAGGTCGCCGAACCACTGGTGCGAAAACTCGTGCGATATGACTGTAGTTATGGTCTGCTTGTACGTGGAACTAGATTCGCCCTTCTCAAACAGAAGCATTCTCTCCCTGCAAAGGAAACGTGATAATGTGACACTTGGCGGCTACAAGTTTTAGTACATAAAAAACTGTAAGCCGTGTAAGAAGTTCTTTGCACTTGTGTTCTCGGGTTTATTTCACCTCCACATTTCCCTCATTTCAGAATGGTAAATAAAATTGCTGAAAAAATATAAAAACTTGTGGAGGAATTTTTGTGAGTTATCTAAGAGGCGGCTCGGGTACCGCGAACAACTGTCTCCTCATGCCATAAGCCCGATTTATTCAAAACAATAACAGGAACGCTATTTCTGAATCAGAGAAACTATAGGCTGTTCATGGTAAATTGAGCACTTTTTGAAGCCCTCTCATGTTGAATAATAATCTATATATATATATTTTTTATTGTAGCCATAGACGTTAATTTTCGAGCCCAGTGAAACATATACAGTATGCCTATTACTAACGGGGAAATATTTATTTTAAAAAGTGGTGGAGCTATAAAAAAAATAGGTGATAGGAAAAAAGTAACTAGTGCCTCAATGGTGCTCACTTTACCGTAAACATCTTATAGTCTTTCGTTAGCGCATTTTTTTACATAATAATTTACTCCCCTCGTTTATATAACTGTACCCTTCTTGAATCAGATATATAACTCTACCCTTCTTGAATCAGAGAAATGACCTACTTGCTGCACTCTTCCCTTCCACCTACCTAGGTATGAGGCAAGAGACAACCACGCCCCTCCCCTTCACAATACTCTCGGGCTCTTTTAACCCGGCATCCCCCAGCCAATGAAGCTGTCTTGTGGCCACTGCCTGCTGGCTCGTTCGCTTCGTCGCGCGCCGTCACCTCGACATTTGTTAGTATTATGCAGGTCTTCTGTTTTGTTACAGACACGTGCGTGAGTACACCAACTTTCCTTAGCATCTCTTCAATCTGGTGTTGGCACAATCACCTCACATTAGGTACTTGATATAGCACGTTTGTTCTGAAGGTCGCTAAGAACTATTACTAATCATATATGTTACATTTGAAAAATTGACATTATGTTTTGTACCCAAAATTCTTATTGTTTGGCTGCCATATAGCCTTAAGTCATTTATTGTGTCTATATGTGTTAGTTAAATGTCACAAGTTGTTTAACATGTTCAGGCCTTGTAGCACATTAAGGGTATTTAGGTCTATAGTTGGCAAATGTACACGACGAGTAATCAGTGGCTGGTAATTTGAGTGTCTCTTTTGTGAGAAATCTGAATTGTTGAAGTTTCTGCGCGTCATTTGTGGACAGTAAATGCTGACAACAACGGACGCGCAGTTCGTTTTCCACTGGTTGCGACAATTACGCTCGACAAAAGTATATCGCACATCAATAAATGAAACGATTTCAAACACTGTAGCCTGCTCGCCTCCCACCAAAGCGAAACGGGTTAAATCCCCGGCCTGGCCACTCCTGGATTTTCGCAAGTAGGAATCGTGCCGGACGATGCCACTGGTTAGCGGGTTTTCTCGGGGCTCTCCCGTTTTCCCCACCCCATCATTCCAGCGCTGCTCTATACTCACCTCAATCACCCTCATCGGCCCTCAAGACCTCGCTGTTAATAGCCGTTAAAATCTATTAACTCGTGATAACAAAAATTGAGCTCCTAGATCAATTCGGGACTGAATGGGTTAGCGCCCACCTGAAGGTGACGATGCCCCAGTTCTCCATGGCTCCAGCGGTGAAGTCCGGTACACCGACCTCGTCCATCTTGGGCAGGAAGTACTGCACCTGTGTGAAGTCCTCCAAGGTCTGTATGACCTTGGGGGCCAGCTCGGCCGCGTACAGCCCCTGAGACTGCAGTCCCGGCTCGTGCCACACAGACACGTAGCTGTTGGTGGTGTTCTCGAAGTCCGACACCACGAACGCCACCAGGTACGTCGACATCGGCATCGGCGTCTCATCGAAGTGGTACCACGTGCGTCCTGATACACTGCTGTCGTCATAACAAGAAACTGTTACCAAGTATTCTCTATTCTCGCAAAATACTTTGTAAATTCTGTGTTGTAATTTTAACTGCTGAGGCACAGTGTTACATTCTGATTTACTTGGATGTAGTTCATTGCTCACGTTGCTTACAAAATAGAAGCACAAGATAAACTACATAACATAACAAAACATATTTCTGTTCTTATCAACACAGTTTTCAAAAAATATTATATATCTTAATGATTATGGCAGACATCGGCGTTTGACGTCGCAGATCGGAGCGGTTCATGCTCTGACATTCCAGTACACCGGCAGCCATTTTAAATTCAAAATTTCCTTTTTCCCCCAAAATTGACAGTTTTCCCTCCAAATTTCCCTTTTTTCTTTAATTTTTTCCTCTCAAAAACACCTCTTCCCATCTGCAAAAATGAGAAGCAGAAAGGCGCTTTTCAGCCAATTCGGGGGTATTGGGGAGGTTCGCTTCTCGAAGGAAGAGCAGTGGCGGCCATATTCGTTTTATGGGCATAGGGAATGCTAAATCGATATACGGGTTCTGGAATTGGAGCCGGAGCCGACCGGCTGCCATATTGTGACGACCACCCAACTGCCATGATGGATGTTGGTGACCTTGAACTTGACCTTTGACCTTAACCCCATGAACTTAAATTACCTTACACACAAAAATTCGCAATATTGTTTTCAAAATTCCCTAAAAATTATAAAAACTGCTAAAAATTATTTTCAAAATATAAAAATTTGTATTAAAAATCTATTTTAAAATGTTATAAAAAATTAATGTTTCAAATGTTTTCGTTTAAAGGGGACGAGGGACTGGAACAGACCAGCTACCAATTTATGACATCACCCAACCGCCATTTTGGAACCAGGTGACTATTATGTTACTGACTACTTCCACCATCTTGGACCCTGGTCGCCTTGACCTTTCACCTTGACTTGTTGACATTTGACTTTGAACTCAAATAATCATTAAAATCCTAAAAGTTTGTTAAGAATTTATAAAAAAAATTAATTACAAATATTATTAGAAAACATTATTAAAAATGATTTTTAAAACTACATTCCTTGGGTCCCCCCCCCC
>NQII01002350.1:156198-188024 GCA_002778355.1 Clitarchus hookeri
ATCATAACTCATTCTGTCAAATGCTTCCCTTGTTTTTTTTTTCATTTTTTATTTGTTTTAGTTTTCATCACTTAGGTGATGCTAGAGTATTAATTATAGATTTTGTCGTCAGTGGTGCAGTCGGCTTTGCCACAATGTGGCTTGATCTTGCCGCAATAACATTGAACTCTAAAAATCAAAAAAGATCTACTTCACCTCTTGTTCCATCCTCAATATCAAGTTTACTTTTATTTGTAGGGGTCGCACAGTCATCAATAGTATTTAGAGCCGACAACTCTTTATTCTGAAGTAAGTCGATTTCACGCATACATCTTGCAATAATTGTACATTCCACACATACTGACGCTACCAGACCTCATAGGTCTCTCATTTTGTCATAAACATTAACTGTCCCATTACAATCGTCTAAGGAATTCAGTACCTATCGATGCAACAGGGCGTATTGATGAAATCACTTATTGGCTCTCAAAAGACGAATCATTGCAGTACTTGATGTGGTTCTTCGATGTATCACCTTGCATAAACTGTGTGTGTCAATCGTCGTAATGATTCATTGCACGAAAAAGTCACATTGTGCAGGCGCTTTTCTCATGTTCCTGAGCATGGTAGTTTCCACAGTAGCAAAAGTGGTTNTTCCTGAGCATGGTAGTTTCCACAGTAGCAAAAGTGGTTTCCATGTAATTTTCTAGCAGTGGTAGGAGGTGTATCCATATAGGTAAGCTCTACAGTATACTTCGTAAAATCGTGGGCTTGCATCATCTTCACGAAAAAACCTAAGTCCTTTCCACAGGGCAACATGTGTATATATTTGATCTAGCTATTGCTTTATGTATATATATTTATTTACTAACACATTTCATCAGTGATATTTAAGCATTTTTATGTCACCATTCAACCAGATATGTTATCTAGTTAATTTATCACACTATCGTGTANTCAGTGATATTTAAGCATTTTTATGTCACCATTCAACCAGATATGTTATCTAGTTAATTTATCACACTATCGTGTAGTTATATCTTCAACAATTTTTTCCAGACGATTTCGTCGCTCAGCTTGGAATCATGGTCACATTTAAAGCAGACAACTGACTCTTGCAAAACCGAACCTTTGGGTACGTCAGTCTCGTCAGGAATCAGTCTTGGGTGGAGTTAGTCTTGGATGGGGTTGGTCTTGGTTGAATTAGGTCTTGGGTGGAGTCGGTTGAGTGGAGTTAGTCTTGGGTGGAGTTAGTCTTGGGTGGAGTAAGTCTTGGATTGAGTTAGTCTTGGGTGGGGTCGGTCTTGGTTGAATTAGGTCTTGGGTGGAGTCGGTTGAGTGGAGTTAGTCTTTGGTGGAGCTAGTCTTGGGTGGAGTCGGTTTTGTGTGCAGTCAGTAGTTAATTAGTATTGTTAGTCGGCATGGTCCCTTGATGTGACCAGCTAGTGATTGATAATTGTATGGACTGCGGTTTTTCTTGATTTTTCGAGATCAATTCCATTGGTGTAAAGTCAAGGTCGACAAGCAACATAGTGGTTAAATCGACTGCACCTCTGACGACTAAATCTATAATTAATGCACTAGCATCACCTGGGTGTTGAAAATTAAAACAAATGACAAACGAAAAAAAAAACACCAGGACAGCATTCGACAGAATAAGCAAAGGTGAAGCGGCTAAAGGCCTGCTGACTAATTTACCAGTGGGAAACATTGACAGGGAAGGGGAATGATAATACAATGTGATTGATTGAAGGGGATGATTCTTACTGCTGGAAATGGTTCAATGAAGAACATCCGGAAATGCCAATTTAAAAATAAAAATTTTTAAAATAAATTCTAATAATTTATTTTATTGATTTTTATAAATAATTAGAAACAAATCGGGATTTTTTACAATTTTTGTATTCAAGGTCATATGTCATTGGGTCAAGGTAAAAGGTATAGGTCACCTGGATCCAATATGGTGGTAGTTGTCAGTAACATAATATGCTTGCTGACTTTTATGAATTTTTAAAATTTTTATTTCTTTCTTAGGGTTTTTGGTTTCAAGTTCATCTAGGGTCATGGTTATAGGGTGAAAGACAAAGTCACCTGAGCCCAACATGGTGGTTTGGTGATGTCATAAATTGGCGGCTGGTCGGTTCCAGTCCCACGTCCCCTCTAAACCAAAACATTCAAAACTTTATTTTTTATAAAAAAAATGTATAAATTTATAATAAATTTATGTTTTTTAATAATCTTTAGCAGTTTTTATAATTTTTTGGGGATTTTTAAAACACCTTTGCGAATTTTATGTTCAAGTTAATTCAAGTTCATGGTTATGGGGTCAAGGTCAAACGTCAATGTCAAGGTAACCAACATCCAACATGGCAGTCGAGTGGCTTCAAAACATGGAAACCAGTAGACTTCGGCTCCGATTCCAGATCCCGTATATCGATTTGGCATATCTATGCCTATAAAACCAATATGGCCGCCACTGTTGTGCCCTCGAGAAGCGAGCCTCCCAAATCCCCACGAATTTTCTGAAAAATGCCTTTCTGTGGCACGTTTTTGCAGCTGAGAGATTCGGTTCTTTTTTATGGGAAAAAAAGAAAATTTTGAGGGAAAATAGGNTCTGTGGCACGTTTTTGCAGCTGAGAGATTCGGTTCTTTTTTATGGGAAAAAAAGAAAATTTTGAGGGAAAATAGGAAATTTAAAAGGAAAAATAGCCGCCGGGGGACCGTAATGACAGAGCATGAACAGCTCCGATCTCCGACGCCAGANGGAAATTTAAAAGGAAAAATAGCCGCCGGGGGACCGTAATGACAGAGCATGAACAGCTCCGATCTCCGACGCCAGACGCCGATCCGCCATAATCATTCTACTCTAGTAATATTGTGTATAGTCTATTCACAGTAAATTGAACATTTTTGAAATCCCTCTCGTTTGGAATAATTGTCAATAAATACATTTTATTTCAATTTAAACGTTACCTTCCGAGTTCGGTGGAATAAACTGTGTTTGTTAATTAAATGGGAATATTTATTTTGAATAGGTGTTAATGTATAAGAAATCACGGAAAAGAAAAAGTAACCATGGCCCCTAAAGTGCACACTTTACCATGAAAAACCTTTATATTTATTTGTATCTTATATTGTATTTTTTTTGTTATAAACATAATGATTTACATTAATAAACACAGTCTGCATAGCGGTTTTGGTTCAATAGATATAGGTTTTTGCCATTTTAGACATATTTTTAACCGCAACGAAACTATTTTTCTGCTACTTATTAAAATGTCTTTGTGTTAGTTCAGAATACGTTGATATTTGATTTAATATGAACTCTGTTAATTGTTTTGCGACGCAGACTGATTATTATTTATTTTTATTCTTTTTTTAAATGAGGACACTTTTTTATTTAATACTAAATAATACTGTGCATCTTTTCTTTTTAGAGTTTATATAACTTTACACTTTTTAAAAAGATATCTACGTCAATTATATATAAAATCTTACATGTTCTTCGTGAACGTGTTCACTTACACTTTATTCCTAAGGTATAAATTATACTATATGTATTGGGGCATTGTAATAAATGTGCCAACTATATTCAATAGATTTATAATTCGCATTCCGTATCCCTTACTGCTCTTTTTTGAAGCTGATTGATGAACAGTCAAACTGATTTGTGTCTTCTGGACCAAGTTATTAATCTCTTAGATTTACTTCACTTCATCCAGCAGGAATACGTAATAGAGTTACAAAAACGTATCCAACTTGAAAGAAGACTACTGCATGGATTAACTATTATGCCAATTAATTTTATCCTTTGATTTGTCGGTCACAATAAAAAATATTACCTTTCCTATCATGCACAAATATTATCGCTAAGCGCTTAGTAATAAGAAAAACACATGCTTCGTGAGAAGCTCGTTTACTCAATGATTTTTGCACTGAGAATTAAGACTCAGGATTTCAGTTTCTGAAGTTTCAATATTTTCTACGGTAAAGCGTAATAATCAAGCAGCAATATCTAACGTTTTATACAGGTACTCTGCAAGTAGTAAAAAAATGTATCGGGGTTCACAAGAAATAACATTCTAGGATTTGATTGTGTTGAAAGTCAAGCTAGACTCCACAAAACATTGTGTACTCGAGACTCAGCAAGTTATTCATTGGTCGTTGCTCCAATTTAATCACTGACCAGGTAGCAAGGGATTCGGTCCTTATTTTTCCTACAGGCTCGTTATTGGTCGAAAGTCATCCGGGGCGTGTCTAACAAACTGTGGTCTAATAGAAGCAAAACTCCATGGTACAGGCGGATAAAGTTTAACTTGCCCTCAAATGAACTCGCGAAATGTCCGGATCTCTAGTGTTTAGTGATTGGAACCAATCATTAGTTAGCGCAGAAGCTCGGTTTAGTAATCAATTACCCACAAGGAATGTCACTGGGCATTGAGCCTCGCAGGGTACAGCACCGGTCAAATATAAGCTTTCTGTGTAACATGTTGACGATTATCTACAATCGGCATTAAAGGGTTGACTATATTAAACTTCGGTGGAAATTTTAAAAGTCCCACATTTGCTAACATAAAAATTTGTCAAGCTTTTAAAGGTTAGCAGTAAACATTGCTTGAATGTCAGAAAAAAAAAGATACTGAAAAAACACATGTTTTTATGTAACTAGCATGTTTAGTGGAAGAACTTTAGAACATGACTTAGGCGTACTTCATGCAGGGCATTTAAGATAAGCAGAGGTGTAGCGACTCTCGTGAAAATAACAAATACTTGTTTGCCACCTAATTTGGTACTGAATAATAACGCAAAATTATGGAGTATCAATTTATTACATCTGGCTTCTGAACTAAAAAATTTGTTGGCAATATTTTTTACAAGTCACGTATTTTCTGCTTTGTGTGTCGATTGCTTTGTGCAGTTCAAAAACTATGGGAGGCAATGCACTGGTGAAACAGGGCTGACTACTACTAACAAATTTGCAGTGAAAGAACTATGTATGAGTACATAACGTAGTTTGTAGAATACTCACTCAATCTCGGTGTTGGCGGCAGGCATGTTGGATATGGCGCGGAGTCCCTTAGGAGCGGCGATGCTGATCTTGAAGGTGGCTTTCAGCGCTGGCTCGTCAAAACAAGGGAACGCCTTCCTGGCTCCAATTGGCTCGAAGTGGGTAGTCGCCAGCCACCTGCGGTTTCACACACGGGGGTGGGGGTTAAATACAGCCTTATGACTACGTATCAACTTTTTTAAATTTATAACATGTCCTTACTACAGATTCTTTCAAACATAGATAAGGGCCGCTCACGGTAAAGTGAACACATTTCAAATCAACCTCTGAAAAAATGCACTGCCCATAACCACATGTATGTTACACTACACACTGACATGCCTGCTCCCAGTTAAGTTGGCAGCGAATTTATAAAGATAGTTCTCTGACTTGAAGTTGTATTGCGAGTGCAATGTATTAATGTATGGATACTGTTGTAAATGTTTCATGGTTTATACATTTATAGGGCACGAATTTATTTATTATTAATATTTATACTTTCCGAAAAAATTCTACAGATTCATGATAGCCATTGGCAATGTTAATTATATGACAGAATGATACAAATTAATAAGAAAATAATATCCTCAGAAGAGGTTTCAGAAATGATCAGTCAACCGTGAACAGCCTATAGCGTCACAGTGTATGGAATGCAGTTGCCTTGCACTTTGAGATGCAGGCTTGCACTAACAATAATACCATTTTATTTACTACAAATATTTCGTTCAAATAGACACTGAAAAATAAATTTTGTTCTTAAAAAATATGTGCAATTACAATTTGAAAATATCAGTGTATAAATCTGAAACAATTCATTCTAGATAAACACATAATACTAAGTAAAATTGTCGTAAAAATAGTGTATAAGAAAAAGCAAAACTTCTTAATTATCTTCGTGGCAATGCCTCTTTCAAACTGCGCTTGGCGGTATTTGTGGAACACAAGACTGTAGTCCTTCCAACTTTTTATATGCAAAGCATTCGTGAGCGTTTAGTAAGAAGCAAGAAGTAAATATCCAGAGCATGGAAGTGAAATTCTTAACAACTGTTAAATAATGTAAATACACATATACTATTTTTAATTGTTATATTATAAACGAACTATAAATATGCAGTGTCAAAGAAATTATTTATGAAAACAAATAGAGCTATAACGAGCACCTACGAAAATCAATTCAGAAATACTGTCAATTGAAATGTTCTAGCCACAAGAGAAAATATATCTGGTCACACTGAGGAGAGAATGAGAAGTGAAACCGGCATTATATAGGGTACAGTTTAACAAAATATATTGTAATAATAACACTTCTTCCTCAGTGCGTCACTCTAGGACAACCTGAACGACGAATCAGGTGGAATGAGGACATAGAAGGAAAAGAAGTGCCAGGAGTATATGACATACTACATGGATTATAAACCCTAAGAAAATCTGTCCTCCCACTGGACCACCTATTCAATCCCGTGTCTTGAGATTATTTGTTTCATTTAATTTAAACTGTGTAAGTTAACTACATTTCTAGTTCCGACAGAAGATCAAAATTCATCTCCGTGAATTTTTTCATTTCGCTTCTGTATTACTATGGAACGTTATTCATAAAATTAATTGCATGCTAACATAACCTTCTTACATGCTGAACCAAATTTAAAATCCTCGGTAAGGGATGAAATATTTATTTGCTTGCGAGGAATCGCATTAGTGCCATACATTCGTTACCTTCCGTCTCGTTATACGATTTTGAGGTGGCGGCTGTGGTGCAGTGGTCAGACTGCTCGCCTCCCACATAGGCGAACCAGGCTCGAAATCCCGGTGGGGTCGCTCCCGGATTATGTTCTTGGGAATCGCGCCGGAGGATGTCACTGGTCGGCGGGTTTACTCACGGATCTCTCGTTTCCCTCGCCTTGCATTCAGGCGCTGCTCCACATTTACCAACTTCACCCTCACAGGCTCTCAAAACCTACTTGTTCAAGAGCCGCCCAAACCTCTCCACTCCAGTCCTTGAATTTTGGTATTGATCTTCCGTCGAAATAATTACCGATTTCCAGCAAATGGTTTATTTCAAAGTAGTGAGACTTTGTACATTTTTACACGTGGTGTAACTTTCCCTATGCGATGTTCTCAATCCACTGCCAGAGTTCATTGTTCCTCTGCTCCGTCACAGCCATTTTCGTATCTTACATAGCGAGGTGGCGCAGTTGAAAACACACTAGATTCGTGAGTGGGAGGACCCGAGTAGATAAGAATAGTATGATCGGGGCAAGGACTGGGGATTCCGCCTTCTTGGATGACATTATGGCCGCCATATTGTGTATTCTTGAACTTTGACAGCCATCTTTCAACAAAATTTAATCCCTCGTCAAAGTAGCTCACACATACAAGCAAAAAGGCAATATAAAATACAGATAACTTCTTAAACAGACATAATAAAATAATTTAATAACTCAAATATAGTTCTTTATACTACATTTAGTTAACAGCACCTTCCTGTAACACTTTATATACCAGTTACCCTAAGTAACTGGTACAGGATAACTAAAATCACCGAATAGGAGTTAACTTAATTATAATTCTCAAATTCCCAAAACTTTCCTAGCGTCACGAAATTACAACCTTAACACAACTAAGACAAAACTTTGGCAATTAAAATTAAAATGCATTTAACTATTTGTAAAACAAAAAAACCTGCAGTTTTTTAAAAATGTTTTTACACTCTAAAATTCCCACTTTTATCGTACAACAAAACTAAAGTAATCTCACTAACCAGACAGTGCTGCCTCCCTCTCCTTTTCCTGTGTAATCAGGGGAAGGGGAGGGGAATATTTTGGGAGACCTGGGCCAATCTGGCGAAACTCAGTTGGCCCATAAATGTTAGCTGAGGAGGGCAACCTCCATATCTACAGTTTGGGATGCTGCAGAAAGTTGGGAAGGGGCCAATCTCGCTCCATCCTAATCTCCCTGAAGGCTATGTGAAAACGCCATTGGGTGGTAAAGCCCCCCTGGGGGGNGGGGGGCAGGAACTCCCACGCTCTGAGCTTCGGCAGTGATGAACAACGGCGTGGCCTGCCTGCTGCTGCCATCTTCGTCGTCACCTGCTCGCCTTAAAGTATACAGTTTATTTCTTGTCTGGATTTTTTTATCGCCAGACAGCAGATGTTTGTGTATTTTCCCAGTGAGCATAAAATAATTTCGGCGATCGTCGCATACGAGAGGGTACGGTCACTTGCAGCTCTAAACCAAGATAACGAACTGGCCTTTCTACCGAAAGTGTTCCTTATTAAATTAAAAAAGCAGCGCCCCTAGCAGCCAATTCCAGAACCATCATGGGGGCCTAGTGAGAGCGACACCAGTGCCCCTAGCAGGTGGCAGTTGAACGAAGTACATTTGGAAACAAAATGGCGGATAAGAGTAGCATACTATAGCAGCAATAAACAACATTACAGGGATCAGTGTTGCACTCTAGCAGACAGCGAGAGAACTACAGCAGACGATGTCCAAGATGGCAGGGGTCAAACAAAGATTAGTAATTGGGAAACAATATTGTAGGCGGAAACAATATGGCGGACAAAAACAATACGGAGATGGATACAAAATTGCGGGCGGAAACAAGACAGTGGGCAGAAACAAGATGGTTGATTAAAACAAGATGGCGGTGAAACAATATGGCGGGCAGAGACCAAATGGCTGGTTGAAAACAATATGGTGGGTGGAAACAAAATGGTAACAGGAAACAAGATGACCAAAAAAGGTCAAGAACAAACAAGATGGCAGCCATGTCATCATGCAAGATGGCGGAATCCAAGATGGCAAATGGCACCTCGGCCCCTCAACCCCTAGCCCTTGCCCCCGAATATACTATTTCTATCTACTGGCCTGGGTTCGATTCCCGGTCCGGTTATCCTGATTCTAGTATTCTCCGGGTAAATGCTGAGAAGGTTCCTTACTGCAGATCGTGGACGATTCCTTCCCCATTCCTGCTTCTCTGAGAAAATTACTCCGTCTCTAATGACCTCACTCGGTAGCTTCATTAGGTATTCCTAATCCATTACCAGACAATCGTAAGCACCGCTACCTAATTACGCGAAGATAAAGTTGTTCCAAATTTTACCTTTCTTTGAAAAAATTTGTTTGAAGAAGTCTGACTGAAAAATTTGACGAGCCAGGGACTCTGAAGCTACACTGAAAAAACTTCAGCGTAACGACAGAACTGTGTTTTCATTATGCTCCGGAGAAGAGCAGTAATAGCTAGTTTCACATCCCGAAACACTAATTCCTTTACATTCCATAAAATACGAGTCTACACAGGCACGTGCTAGCATAAAACCACTTCTAAGCTATAAATTTTGTCCAGTGGGTATTTAGTCAATGTCCTATTGTTAGTAAGTAGGTATTTTCGCTCCCGAGTACAGGATGTGGCCTTCTTAAATGGAAAACCGTAAATCGTCCTGGCTTCCAAACGCAATTCGAATTTGAAACACCCGTAATGGAATCAAATCTGTGCTCGAATATTTGTGCCAGGTAACTACGTTGGGATTTACAGTAAGAATTTAGGGTGTTGCGACCTTTTGTGCTGAAGGTCATCGATACATCCACGTGACTTACATAACCGGTCTTAAAATGTTATCAAAGTTGTAGTTAAGAGATTTATTTACATGGCTGGGCCGATAACCACGTAAGGCAAACAGTGTTGGCCTCAAAAGATAATGAACCTTATATACAGCTCACTATTTAAAGCAAAATCCTAAAAATCGCATTTCGTTAATATCAAAAAATATGACCGTCATTATGGTAACAGGCACTATTTTCAGTCATATTTAACCTACCTAAGAGGTCACAACATACTGTAAGTAGATCATATTCGTGTTTCAGCATTATCAGTACAGTCAATATTTTTACAAAATTCGTTAAAATTAAAGGAATATTTAATTTTCGCATAGTACCGAAGTTTTAACGTCGTGTTTCGAGAGTATGTAAAAGAACGCTGTTACACACACACATATATATATATATATATATATATATATATATATATGTATATATATATATTCCATGATTTCACTTTTCATTTAACTTATTTTTCCTAAACAAGTGTAGAATAGCTTCCATTGTTGCATAAAAATCAACTCTTCTTTCTGTACTTTCATTTCACATTTTTGTAAAGTAAATTAGCGGTTTTTTTTTTTTTTTTTTAGATATTTCAACGAAAATGTGAGTATTGGTATTACAAACGCAATAAATGTCCGTGCTGTTCTATTACTGCCAGTCGTTTTCTGATCAAAACAATTTTTTATTATTTTAAGCGAGCTTTCGTGCACAGGCAAACGAATTTTTTGAAAAGTTTGAAAATGCGGAAACCAAATTTAAGGATTAATTTTGTAAAATGAAATGCAAAGAAAAAATGCGTATTCTTTTAACAATACACGTAAGTAATATTATTGTTACCATTTTCTCAAGTGGTAAATAGCTCAAACTCAGTAATAATATTTACTTAAGCACTTGTGCATGAGCAAGTGAGCTTCAGTTATATTGACGTAAGTTTTACTGGTTTCAAAATTAATATTTGAAAAAAAATTTCTGACACTAACTGTTACGTCAGTAAAAAGGATTTTTAATCATATACTATTAACATACTCAAGTAGCGATAGTATNATATATATATATATATATATCTACAAGACGAACCTTCAACGCATTTATACAACCCTAAAATAATTCTAATATTCCGGTAATCTACTAAAACTTCACAATCATCTATATATATTATAATTAGCCAGTGAGTTGTATGCTGCCACAATGCGTAGATGAATCCACTTTTATGTTGTATAGGTTTCGGTCATTCCAAAATTTAATTTTTTCCATGGGGTCGGAGTTGTTCAATATGTCTGTGGAATTTTGGTGCAATGAAAAAAATAATGCAAAATATAAGCCATTGTTATATAGCTCATCATCTTATTAGTATGGCACATTAATTTGTTTAATATATATTTGAAGTCAAAAACGGGATATGTCCCTCAATAGTAGTTGTAGGATACACCATATAACCAAAAGTGGCGAGAGTCCTCCTTACTCTCAGTAAACTTTCCCATTATAACGTGTACGAGTGAAGGCAGAAACACTTAAATACCTCGCACGTGTCTGCTGTCACCGAGGCTCAACAAAACGAGTTGTGTGCGTTTGAAGAAGGCATGGTTTTATCTTTGAAGTGTAATGGTAATGGTGAGTACAAGTTATTTTGATGGTTTGATTGGACTTTGTCCATTATCGACCACAAAACTAAATAAAAATCTCGCACACACATAGAACTTAGTAAGACAAAAGATGAAAAAACGTTTCACAACACCACAGACATATAATAAGGAAAAGCTGTTTCCTTTTAAATGAAAAATAAATAGGTATATAATTAAAACGACAATAAAATAGACGAACNTAATAAGGAAAAGCTGTTTCCTTTTAAATGAAAAATAAATAGGTATATAATTAAAACGACAATAAAATAGACGAAAAACCTATTATTACAAAGAGGACCGACAACGAAAGCAAACTAAAAGAAAACACAACGCGGTAATGAAAACGAAAACACCACACGAGTGAACACGACAGTGCAAAAAACAATATCAGTGGACACTGCTGAACAATAAAACTCAAAACACACACAAAAATAGGACAAAACGACAATGAAACACAAGTCAGGAAAAGTATTCCTTGTCAGGTTATAAAACCAAATAAATCATTCACTACGGACAACACAGGAACAACAAAAATAACCATAGAAAATAATAAATAATCGAACAGAGGAGAGACAGAGCGATGAAAATAAGGCAAAAAAATAATAAGTCTTCATCGCTATGTGTCTTCACTTTTTGGTTTATCTATTATTAAGTATCTGTTATTTCGTCCAGCCTAATGCAAACAACACNTCGCTATGTGTCTTCACTTTTTGGTTTATCTATTATTAAGTATCTGTTATTTCGTCCAGCCTAATGCAAACAACACCATCACTGGACTGGGGAACAGTAAAAAAATGTCTTGCGGAATGAGGAGACACTGTACATATTCTAACACTGGGATAGAAACGTGTGAAATTGGTAGATGTTGGAAAATTTTATTTACCAGAGTTTTTTTAATCGACGACATTTGAAGAGGTCTGTAACTGTTTCTCTTGATCTTAAATTGAGCCAAGAGTTGTTAATTATGAAGTTATGAACTTTGGTATGTACCAGCGCATAAGAATTCATTTTTCCCGTGCTGTGTCAACTATTTGTATCTATTTGTAACTTTCTTCTATAGATGCAATAATTCTCGTGTCCGTAAGCAAGGCGAACTGAGTGGTGGGTTGAAGACGACCGCGTAGGAGTGCTTAAGGGCCTCGTCTGCGTGGAGCGATGTAGGCTACACACTGCCAAGCGCTTCAAGTGCATCACCACGGTTGCGTACTAGGCTCTCAACCGGCGCGCTGTGTTCTCTTCGTGCTGCGTGTATCTGTGGGACTTTAAGCGGTGACCCTATGGTTTTTTTGGTGGAAAGTCTGAAGCAAAGTTCATTGCAGAGCTCTATATATGTTTCGCAAAAATTCAGTTACAATATTTTACTTTGTAACAGTCTGAAAATGTCGTTTTTGGCAATGTTGAAGAGTTTCGAAAAGTGTTTGCAATAAGAGTGATCTGNCTGTGGGACTTTAAGCGGTGACCCTATGGTTTTTTTGGTGGAAAGTCTGAAGCAAAGTTCATTGCAGAGCTCTATATATGTTTCGCAAAAATTCAGTTACAATATTTTACTTTGTAACAGTCTGAAAATGTCGTTTTTGGCAATGTTGAAGAGTTTCGAAAAGTGTTTGCAATAAGAGTGATCTGTTGCAAGTTGCATTCCGCCCTAGTCTGAAGTGCTATTTATTTTCGTGTGCAACTCGCAGTAAAATAGTTTGTTTAGAAAACGTGCATTATAAACACACCGAAACTCATTTCGGGCGTCAAGTAGGGAGCCTAAGCGCGAATTTCTTATTAAAAAACTTTTCTGCGTGCCTAAAATACGTCCACCAGGGAACATGAATTTAAAAGCATTCCACGTCCTACAACAAGCCTCCATTTTCAATGTCCGCTAGTGTGTGTTTTTTGAAATCGAAAAGGCTGAATAGAGCATTTCTACAATCATGTTTACGATCAAAATAACCTGTGCAGGTTGTTGAAAGTTGCCGAGGGATGTCCAACTTGATTTTTTCTTAATTGTCATACCATAAAACTGTAGGGTCGCCGCTGAGAATATCAAGATTGGAGCTGCCGATGTAAAGACTGTACGCCAGCCACGTGTCTTGCAGATAGAGGCGAGGAGGCATGTGATGAGCTTACCTGGGTCACCCATATACACCCCGCGATTTTACATTTCGGACACGCAAAATGCCTCAAGGCAAACGAAACTCAACCAGCCCTCTCAAAGCCCCGACTTGAACCCAAGAGAACACCTTTGGGGTGAGCTGGGGTGTCGTTTGTGTGCCAGACGGGCCCGACCAATAGATACACGTCAACTGCTCGTCATGTTACATGAACAATGTAAGCAAATTCTGTGTGCCAGGAATTAGTATCATGAGTAGGTGAGTAAACTCTGTCTCATAAAAGTTGTACACGAAATTAATGTTACTTTAAAAATTATGCAGAGCTCGCAGAAAAATAAAACTATTGGTATCTGTTCGTAAATTTGTTATTTATTGCACACGAAAGCTATACTTTTCTGGCTGGTAATGATCCAGGAAAGAGCGCACAGATGGCGCACACGGCATGACAGAGCGAGGTTTGAGCCGTTGGCATTGCGCAATAGATAGCGTATTTTAAAACTTGAATGTTCTTCTATTATTGGCTCGGAACGACACGAATTAAAAATATATTTCGTCAAATTATTAGAAAAAATAATTAAACAATACCATGCAATATTTCTGTATGCTATTGGAATTAATATCAAGCACGTATGGAAATCATGGTTGGAGTTACGACGACGTCAAAGAACTCTGAAGGTTTTGAAGTTGCGTTTCATTTGAATACGGATCTTTTTATTGTGCATTTCATTTTGAACACCTATATATTACTACTTTATCACGAAATGTAGTTTTTAACTCTAACAATCGCTGTTTTGTGACCACGTAAAATAAAATGTATTAATTAATCTTGGAACTCTTTCTTATCACGTATTTTCTGCTTGTCTTATGTGCGTCGGCAGTGCACTCAGAATAGCCAACGTAATATTAACTTTTGTTCGTTCGTGCATCAGCTGATACAAGATTTTGTAAATGGCAATTTGTTTGTTTCGTATACGTCAAATTGCCACTCACTGACTCAGAATCTCGCAAATTATGAGAGAAAATTGTGAAGAGATTTAGGCGGCTCTTAACAGCGAGGTCTTGAGAAGTGAGGGTGAAGCGAGGTGAGTATGGAGCAGTGCCGGAGTGAAGGGGCGGGGGAAATGGCAGATCCCTGAGAAAACACGCCAACCACAGCGACATCGTCCGGCACGATTCCCACGTGCAAAAACCCGGGAGGGCAGTGACCCCGTCGGGAATCGAATCCAGTTCACCTGGGGGAGGGGGGCGTAGTTCAGAGTAGGTAAATACACAAACACGAAATGACATCTCGGTTCCTTAGTACCTAGTAATATACAGCACCATATTTCATCCCCTAAATCATTCAAAACTCTACTCAACAGAACCCTGAGCAAGAGTAATAACAGCAGTATATGATACTATTTGCTGGGAGACTTTTGCTGATTCATGTAAACAATTTAAGGAGGAGGAGAAGCCTACTACCAGAAGTCTTCTACCAGGGTGAATGGATCAAATATGTTTTCGTAAATTGCTTGGCACTGATGTTGATATGTGTATTTTAGGTCATATACAGATTGTATTAATACATAGATGTCAATAAATTTAGTTTGGCCAAAATAAGTTAAGTGGTTCTTATTTAACAGCAGGAACAATTTTAGCTTGTGATTGTCAGTCGGCCTCCTAGTACTACCAAGACAGAACAGTTTGTGGAAATCCCATGTATTAGCTAGTGCACCAATGTATTTTCATCCCCTCTTTGTGTGGTTGTCCGGGCACTCTTCCAGATGTTAGAATTTCAAGGTCGCTTACACTCTGGTTGTAACCGGTTTTCGTGACATTTATCTGGTGTATATTTTACATGCATAATGTAAGCACAAGAGTGGTGTAAGTCATTTCACTCATGTCTTTACAGAATACACTCCACTGTATCAGTCCCAATTGAGATCCATTTCACCAAAAAATTTCTGGAACACTGCAATAATCACTTCTAAGAAATATTTTTATATAGCTAAAATAATGACAGTATTGTTTATGATCTCAGTGTTTCAGTTGTCAGCTGATTTAGAAGAGGAAAATGGTGCAGGAAAAAGCTGTTTTGTAATATTTTGCAATATAGTACATTTTGTTGCATGTTGACAACACTGCTTCCGTGTAAATAATGCGACGCGTATGTATTGCACAGTTTACCTGCCAAGTCTTGTAGGTTATATTTCAGTGTATTATACGCTTTGTTCCGCGACGGTTAAAACAAACGATCTGTGTAATGTGTGATCTCTCAGACTTCGAAAGAGGGCAAATCGTTGGTGCTCGGTTATCAAGAGCGTCTGTGACGAAAACCGCTAAATTGTTTAACGTTTCATGAGTGACAGTATCCACGGTAATGACAGCATACACAAAGCATGGTAAAACATCATCGGCGAAGGGGAATAGTGGGCGAAACCCAAAGTTAACTGACAGAGACAGGCGAACATTAAAAATAATTGTGGCCAAACAACATAAAACTACCGCGGCAAAAGTGACAGCAGAACTCAACACTCACTTGAATAATACTGTTTAAAAAAACAGTACTGTGGGGGCTCCACGAAGCTACCATTCATGGAAGGGATGCAATTGCGAAATCCTTTATAACGGAAGCCAACGCTAATCTGCGAAAGAAGTGGTGCCACTAACATAAAACCTGGACACTTGATGATTGAACGAATGTGGTATGGTCCGATGAATCATCGTTTACATTGTTTCCTACAAACGGCCGGGTTTATGTATGGAGAACCCCAAAAGAAGCCTACTATCTAGACTGCCTGCTTCTTACAGTCAAGCATGAGGGAGGTTCCGTTATGATTTGGGTGGCTATATCGTGGTATTCAGCTGGTCCTCTCATTCACATAACTGGCCATATTACTGCGAATGAATATCTCGACATCCTCAATGATGAAGTTCTTACTATGACTAGCATATTGCTGCCAAACACTGCACTATTCCAAGATGATAATGCGCCCATACACACAGCCTAAATGGTTCAGTCTTGGTTTGAGGAGCACCAGAATATCATCAAACATCTTCCCCAGCCAGACCACAACATAATTGAACCTTTATGGGGAATTTTAGAGCCGAGAGTGAGGAGCAGATTTCCATCTCCAACATCATTGAAGCAATTGGTCGATGATTTGGTACAAGAATGGGACAACATTCAGTTGGAAACTATTCAGACACTCTACGAATCTATTACGCGAAGAATTGCAGCTGTTCTAAAAGCAAATGGTGTCCCAACACATTATTAATAAATAAATATTGTGTATATGTCAGGTGTTTTTATTATTTTGTCCATCCCCTGTATATGTATATTTGTGTGCGAGTGTGTGTGTGTGTGTGTGCGTGTGTGTGGCGTGTGTACTTGGAAGAAATAAAAAAATTTTACTCATTTTCTTACAGAAAACAATTTTATGAGGAATCTCCTGGGAAAATGTTGCTATACTGTAAGTTTAACATGTTATAATCAAGTGCAAAGGCAAATTGTAACCCCTACATTTTACTAGGTGCAAAATCTTGTATATTTATCAATCAGATTTACTGGATAATTATACACTCGTGTAATACATTCTCATAAACAAACTAATGAGTAGCATTCTAATGTTTCCCTTCCAAGAAAATTATTAGATCGAATACCAAAACCTTTTCAAGTAAAAAAGTTGGTGATACGTAATAAATGAATGCATATAGAGAAGTATACCTTGTGATGGGGATATCGCCCACTGAACCGACACTTAAGGTGGGACCTGTAGGTTGTTGACAGTCTGATATGTTACACGGAATAAGACCCTAATGGATTCGAAGTGAGGATAAATTGGCAGGGATGACAGTATTACCCCGAGAAAACCCACATGCCACTGGCAACATCCACCAAGTTTGCCACATTGAGGCAAGAAGTTGAAACTTTTTTAAAACACACAATGATTAACAGGAATACTCGTACATCCTAACGACGATAATGAAGTCTCCTTGTGACAGTGGACTCATAACCACTGTTTATTCCAGGCTCGGTTCTTGTTAACTGAGGTCAGGCCAGAAGGAAGGCCCGAACTATTGTCCCACTGAATGTAAGTCTCGATTAAGTAACCAAAATATTTAATAAGACACTGCCAAAAAAAATTTAACAAATTATTTTTTGTTAGATTTTGCAGGCATAAAAAATGTTTATCGTCAGCTGAGATCATAACTAAAAATGATGTTTCATTGACAAATATTTGTATATAAACAGGAAGGCACCCTCGCCTCAGCAAGCAGAGATCCTACTGGCATATGGTGAAACTCACACAGTGTTTTTGTTGCGGTCGAGGTAGGAGCTCCGGTAGAAGCCCCTCGTGGTGGTGCTGTGGTAGCCGAAGTAGTCCATCTTCATCTTGTACTCCTCCGTAATGTCCAGCGGGCTGTCCAAGGTCACTGTGTAGAAGCTCCTGTTCTCGTCCCAGGTCTGCGAAATCACTTTGAGAGCAGAGTCCGCCTTGGAGATGGACGTCACCAACACCGAGTCCTCCACCACGTCGATGTCGCTGGTGTGGAAAGTGATGTTGACGGTGGGCTGGTCAGCGCGCAGCGTGATTGCCACGGTGCCGTTAAAGCGGAAGTCGCCCTCGAGGTTGGGGTGCAGCTGGAGGTCGTAGTGCAGTGGTACGATGGTGACCGGAAGGCGGTAGGTATCGTCGCGAGTGGCGAGCACCTTCGCATCGCCCAGCTGCACCGTCTTCATGGGGGAGGCCGCCATGGCCGCCGCAGTTAGGGCGAGAAGCACTGCCGTCCAGGACAGCATCCTGAAACACAGCGCACCTCCACAGTCTATGGTCTGTTCAACTTCCTACAAAAACTGAGCCTCGGATTACACATGACAGGAAACTAACAGTTAAGGGAGTTTGCTATTCAATGCAATGCTCCAACCAGCCATAGTAAAGCACGTGATGATTATACATAGTTATCGGAGGAAAATTTTCACAGGTGGCTTCCAATATCTGAATAGTTTATTTCGTTAATGCCAAAGATGTTTCTCCATTTCTCTGATTCTATGAGAATATTGGTGTTTTAACACTTAACACCTGTGATTCATCTGAAAATAGTTAAGCCAAACTATACATGCATAAATAAGGTGAAGGTATGTAATAATTCCATGGCTACAATAACGCCTATTTTTATATTTATGTGTATATCTGTTTTTTGCAGGCAGCCGCGACTACTTGCTCCACGTAGGTTTCACCCTCCCTTTGTGAGGCTTTAGTTGAGTTACGAACTTTGTGTAAGTAGGTCGCGCCATTATTTGGACAACAATTCAGAAACTACATCCTTGATGTATACCATTGATCCGAGTGAGTAGAAACTTACGTAGTCTTCAAGTTTTAAGATTAATTTTAAGAATGTTAAGTTTGCACGTTATATACATTTTGGATTTTAAAACTTTTACATAACCTTAAAATTATGTACTATATAAAACATTTTATATTTTGCGTAAGAGTGTTGCATGGCAAATATTAATTTATAATATTATATATTATTTAATGTATGCAATACCACAAATCATTAAAAATATGTTGTACTGGCTCAATATTAGTATATAATCTAGGCATAGAGGTCGTGTAACCACTCAATGATTTTAAAAAATCATTTATTAAGCTTTTTATCGAGAAAAAATTCTCAATTTTAATAGCATAATTAATATGAAGAAAATTTAAAATTAATTATTTGTTTTTTTTATAAATAATTCCATAGTTTACTAGCAGAAAATACTGCTCAACAGCTGCACAGATTTTGTTCTATAGGTTGACCTATGGTGTAAGGTTAAGGCTGTTTGCCTGCTTCGTAGGTTACAGTCCCATTTCAGGCATGTCTTTATAAGGCAATTTTAATTGTAAGTTACAATACCATCCAAGCCATCCCCTGTCAGTCATACAGCATAAACCGAGTGACATCAATAAGAAATAACTTATAAAAACGTGTTTGGAGTGAAGCATTTTTCGAGAGATCATAGTTACCTACATAATGTTTCCCCGTGAATTGCTCCATTCCCTCATCCCTCCCAGCGTATAATTTCCCATAACTTATTTAGTTCGACGATTAACAAGTTCTTCATGACGAGAACCATTTTGGGGTCCGTATCAATGAAAGTAACTTATTTCTCAATCGTATTTTAATTTACTAAATCTTTGCTTTTTCCCTGCTTAAGGTTCCGTAAGGGCTGCAGAGGGTTCATAAACTAGCTAAATTTAAGTTGACATCAATGGCTTGCCCGGGATCACGCCAAAATCAGACGCGTCGAGAAATAATGTTAGAAACAATGCCTAATTCAGGATATCTTGTTTGTGCGGAACTATGGGGCGGTACAAATCACAAAGAATTCGAGGCAACTGGATGCAGGAACAGCTCCTCAGGGCAATAGAACCTGTTCGGCCGGGCTGCAAAGTAGCGACTGCTGCTAAGGAAGCTAGCATCCCGCGCAGGACATTGCGTGACCAACTGTTGCCTAACAGTTGTGTTAAGAAACTTGAACGTGACCGAACTTTGACACACGAACAAGAAAATCACCTCTCGATAAAATTTAAATAATGCAAGCAGTTGGTTTCGGTTTGACAAGAAAGCGAGTTTCTGAAGTAGTTTTCAATTACTTTACTTTAAATAACATTAAAAATCAGTTTCGGGGTGGGAAAGCTGGAAAAAAGGTGGTTTGAAGCTTTTATGCTTCGTCACACTGAACTGTCAATGAGAATTCCAGAATATCTCAGCTATGGGAGGTTGATGCGTTTCAACAGAGAAAGAGTAGGGTGATATTTCCAACTTTTGCAAGAAACTGTTGTTGAAATGAAGCTGTCTAATTCACCACAGCTAATTAATAATGAGAGAGGACTTCAGTTGTGAAAAAGTTCTTGCTCAGAAAGGAAGCAAAAGAGTCTATGCAGCTACAAATGGTGAGAAAGGAGAAACAGTTTCTTTTGTAGCCTGTGTAAATGCAACAGGGACTAACTGGATTCCTACTTTCGTAATTTTCAAACGCAAAAATAAGAAACTCGAATATGAGGAAGGACATCTACGTGGCTTAGTTATTGCGATTACTGAAAAGGGCGACGTGCATACCAAAGAGTTTTGCAACTGGCTTCATTTCAACAAGCAACGTTTAACGGGAAATGTTCTCCTAATCCTGGATGGACATGCGAATCACCAAGATGTGAGTGTGCTGGATAGAACTGAATCACTTGAAATTCAACTTTTAATTTTACCTGCTCATTGCAGTCATGACCTCCAGCCTCTGGACAAAAGATTTTTTTAAAACTTTAAAAGTTTACTGGACGGAAGCTGTTGACACATTACGAAGAGCAAATCCGGGTCGTCCTAATGGATAGCTTCAATTTGCTCAAGTTTTTTGTGGATCTTGGCTTAGATCAGCAACTCCTCCTTCCGTGCAACGGGAATATATCTATTTAATCCTCACGTCAATCCATCAATTGCACATGCCCCCAGCATACTTTCAAAAAAAAAATTCGAACTGATCTCAACTCCACCCCAGATGCATCCGAATCTTCTCAATCACACTCAGTTTCCGCAAACGAAGCAGGCTAGTCTGCTTGTCCTCTTTGCAGTACTGTGTCATCATTCAGTAAATTGATAAAGATGCCATTAATCACAAGAACGCGGTCCAACACGAGGAAGTCTAAAAATGTCCATGCAAGAGTGCCACGACGACTTTAATTTCCTGGTACGCCTAAGTCGATTCCTTCGACGTCTGACTCTGCAACACCTCAAACTAGTCGTTCAGCTGCCAACATGGACCTAGAAAATTATTGTGCAGATTGTGAGGGATACTACTTTGATCACGCAGGGAAAAAAGAAAGCTGGATTCAGTGCTTAAATTGCAATCGTCGGTTCCAGGGTTGGTGGCCAAAACTGGTTGGTGTGATATCTGCCCTGACTTTGACACTGAATAATAACAATACCTTAATCTCTGGAAACTTTAAAGCCTTCTTTAACAACTAACAAATATTTTTTTAGAGTTTAATTTGTTTAAATGTAGTATAGGCTTTATTATTTTGCATGGTGATATTGTAGCCTACGTGGACGCAATATCGCCAATACACATATTATTATTTGTTTAAGTAACCAATGTTCAAGAGTACATTTTGACACCTAATACATTTTATTTTGTTGTTGTATGTGTATTCATCTTAAAAACTTGAAATTTTGCACAAATAATTTAGTAAAATGCAATTTTCAAAACACATGGCGTTATTGAATACACATAATTAAAAGGTGAGCAAGAGACCCCAGAGTAATTGCGAGATACATTCACGCAATTTTGCACTGTCTCTTGTGGTGGTATATGGTGACTATTGACAAGTGGTGGGAGGGAAAAGCAGGGAAATGGCAATGCCCCAAAAAAACACACCGACAACAGCCACCACATTTCTCACACGCGGAAATCCGCCGGCAATAACAAAGGGAATCAGAAACTGGAGACAGGCGTGCCAACCTTCCGACCACCAGAACCACTAATCCAGTTACATTTTCCGGTGTCGCACTTTCTTTTTGATTTTTTTAGAGTTGCAATAATTTTAGCGTCCATAAAAATATTCACAAGTCCAGTTGCCTGTAGTTAAAACTTCACTTTGTACTCTCGAGTGCTCATTGGATTCTTGCTAACTGAGTAAATGAGGTTATTAGCTCTGTATATTGTGGTACGTATGTTACTAACTCAGATTCCTGCAGGAGATAAAAATATAGCATGCTGTTATTACCAAACTAATACCAATTTTATAAGCTTTTTAATTCCAACTTGTTTCTGAAAATGTGTGACTGATTTTATGTATTTAATAAGTATTGCAATGACTATGGCCTGCACCACATGTTCAGGGTTTATAGACATTTCATGGTTAAGTAAGTTTTTGATTTACTTGAGATTTTAGGTTTTTCTTTACCTTCCTACTTTGATATCATAGCTCTAACAGGAAAACAAATTGCATGCAAAATTTGTATGACTTGCATTCAAAGTCAAAACCTAAATCAATGGCTCAGCCAGGATTCGAAGCCAGAACCTTACATAATTCAGAGACAGAAGTGAATGGACACTTCTGAAAATTTCTTGTTTCTCCCAGATATGAACCCTCCTATGAAACATGAAAACTTAGCAGTGCCAAGGAGATGATATTAAGACATATATCCATTTTGTGAAACACAAGTGTGCTGTGCCGAAAAACAGATTTCACATAATTATTATGGCCAACACGAATGTTATGTGCCAAGAGCCTCATGCCAAATATTCATTATGTGAAACACTTATGTGCTAAGCCGGAAAACTCATGATAAATATTCGTTTTGTAAAACACGAATGTGCTGTATCAAAAACAAAGTAAACCCATTTCACCGTATTCCGTCACGACGACACCAAATCCCCTCACCTGGCGGCCTTCCCCTCCATATTCCCGGAATTCACAGCCACCCCCATTCTCCGGCAGTGGCTCCGCCTTTCATACCCCTTCACTTTTATTTAGTTTTTTCCCCCAACTCGTTTGGTCAGATGCCCTAGCCCCTCGAGAACCTTATGTAAAATATTAATTCTGTGAAACAAGAATGTGCTTTGCGAAATCGTCGTGTCAAATATTCATTCTGTGAAACACGGATGTGCTAGTATTTATTAGTATAATGTTTACCAAAATGTCACTATTGCAGTTCATATTATAACAAACATTACACTTTTAATACAAATTATGGCCTGGAACATTCCATAATTCGCTGCCAACGTAAATTAGAGTAAACCATGTAGTTACAGGCAGTTACGAGCATTGATTTAGATGCGAAACGTGGCGGAAATTATCACTGACCATCGGGTTTTCTCAGGGTACTCCCATTTCAACAACTATTGCATTCCATCGCTTTTCCTGCATCGCCACTCTTCGCTGCTTATAATGTTTAGAGTACTTAGCTGTGCAGTAGGATCTCAACCTCCATACATCACGCTATGTCAATGTGTTTTTTATTCTCGAGCCACTGTGATTAGTCCCTCAGCTGCTACCATGTTGAACAGACTGTTTTGCAAGTATGTAACTGTATTGCATGTGCATCGATCCTTATTTTGTTCCATGTGTATTTTAGATCTGTAGTGCTGCAAGGCATGTCCAAAAATGTGGCCTTATCGCTAAGTTACATAAGAGTACAACTAAAACTGCATGAACTTGCGAATTTTTCCAGTCCCAGCAACAATATTGGTTTCGGTAACAAATGACCTCACCTATTAGCCACTAGAGACTACATTAAATATATTCTCTGTGTTTCATACCGTTCAGAGCATACAATTGTCTGTTGTTCAAAATTAACAGTATTTACACCGAGACAAATGTTTGTTTGAACAAACAAAATATTTGTTGTTTATGGTCAAACAAATAATAAGTTCCTCTAACAAAATATTTTGTCGACTAAACAATATCTGAAATGCCACACAACAGATTTTGTTCACCTAACAAAACATAAATTTGAACTGATTGAAGCGTTTAACTGGGCAAACAAAATCTGTCTGGCAACCAAGTATTTATTTGAATCAACTGTATACTTTTGTTTGGCAATAAACAAAGAAATATGTGTTTGGCTCAAACAAACGTTTCTCTTAGTGTAATTGCACTCTCTGAGGCCGATATCACCACAGTGACAATCTATACGAGCTGGAAGTGAGTCTCCTCATACTACGACGACTACAATAACAGCAGTTCTTAGTCTGTGTCTTTTTACTTATCGCCATCCCATTGACTCAAACTACGTCGAAAATTACTTCAGTATTGCACATTGTTCATATTTTCAACCAACGGGATGATGTACTATTAACTCATTACTAAGGAAGAGCTTTTACGAAACTAAAGATAACTGAAAACCCGCCCTAAAAAATGCGACATTTTTAAATATTTAAAATATTTATGAGTAATATTATATTATAAAATATAGTCTCTACACACGAATAAAAAATTACCGTTATTCTTACGTGGTATATTTTCAAGAATCATTTTTTCTTATTTACCACAGTTCTAGTTTCAATCGAGCATAGACCTTGTATTAAACTCACATACTGGATTTTATGTCGCACGGTATTATGCAGAAAGTTTTTAAACAACGGGCCTCCAAGAATATTGTTCACTCCAAACAAGTGAATGGGGTAAGAGTCTGTACTAACAGCTATTCACGACCATAGACTAAATATGAGGTAGACCGATCTCGCTGGCTGCGCACAACCAGTCTCCGTGTCCCAACATTGAACTGATCTTCTGCTAACACAACTATCAATATCGGCGTGGATTGAATTTGAGGTTAGAATACTTTTCAGAAAACAAGTGTTTTCAAATGTTTTTATACGTCCTCAAACTAAACTACATTGTTTGATTAAATTCATGGTAAAATTATTTTATTAATATAATAGTGCCTACCATTTAAAAGTTAAGATATAAAGTAATACGCGCATCACTGTTCACCATGTGATGTTGACAGTTGTGTTGATTTTGGAGTAGTTTAATGTTGGGTACATACACGGAAGACGAATAATCTGTCTGCCTTATCTTTAGCCTATGGTCATGACGACGGATGGGCGTGGCGTGACCCATTACAGGCATGGCCTCTTCGCTTCATGGGAGCGATTTTCAAGAAATGATTTCCTCGCACGCTTTTCTTCAACGCCCTGCAGCTTTCTTTTGGTTACTGGGCGTGTCTTTGTTAGAAAACATTAACTTGCATGACTGAGTCGGCCAGATTTAGTTTTATCTGATGCTGAACATTTATGTTTCGCGGAAAGATGCGTAAGACACATGACAGTCAAACAATCAAATAGCTAAAGTGGATTTGAGCTAAACAGTTTTCAACTACATCCAGGCATACAATATTTCCGTGAAAAGCAAATCTAAAACTTGATTAGAAATATTCCCGCGAAAATCACGCTACTTATCGTGCACGACCTATTAGGAAACCTCCCTACAAGGAAGTAAAAAGGAATAGTCAGCATCACTTGTGGGTCCCATCTGCCTGAATCGTTTTTCTCATTTTTTGATCAATAAGCGCGGGAATTATAAGGGCTACACTGGCACGCGCTACAAGAGTACCTTCGCCTCTACGCGCAGGGCTCTGAACTGGCGTGCAGTGTTCTCGTAGTGCTCCGTGTACCTATGGCAGTTTCAACGGTGACCCTATCACTTTATTGTTGAAAAATCTGTAGCAAAATTAAAGTTCAATACAGGTTCATATCGTAGTTTGGCTCGTGTCCAGCTAGTACTTGGAAAGATACGGAAGTCTGAAAAAAGCCGTTTTCAACTATATTTAACGGCTCCAGAACAATATACTACTCAAAAACGTTTTGCACCGCCTGTAAATGGTTGCATTTGAAGAACGTTTGCTGGGACGGTTAGTGTATTACAAAAAATACATTTGTAAAGTCTGGCGTGGTATTCTGTATCGACGCTGTGAATTTCATCCCATACTTTCTCATGGGCTATGGTAAACCTAGTAAATAGCAAATCACGGTGGTGCAAAACCTTTTTTGAATAGTGTATTTACAGCATGCGTAGTAACTTTAAAATACCTTTCCTTCCTCGTCTGGGGTGTGATGTCTTCTCGTAGGTAATCATACTGGGGGCACGTTTAATAGTTTCGTCAAAATAAACAGGATTTCAAACACACTGCAACGTAGTTCAAGCGCTATGAAGGAGGAACCCTTGTGTTAATTACATTTTCAAGTATCCTAATGTTCAATAAGAAGATGCTATCACAGAATAGGTAAGTATACAAAAATTGAAATGGCGTGGCAATTTCTTTGGCGTGAGCGTACTCATTCGCTTATTACCTGCTTGAGGTTCTGAAACTGGCCTTGGATTTAATTGGTAAGCCCGTGCTACTCAAGATCCCCTATTAGCTGGGCTGACGGCAGACAAGTAAGTTAACAGGCGTTGACCGACGAACGGCGTTACATATTGCTGACCGGTGACGACATTTTGGTGGCGCGTGTGCCTGGAGTTCACAGTGTAAGCGACTATTGGCTGCTGCGTTCGCAAGTTTCTGCGATGCTATCGAGTTTCCGTTTGGCTTGCTACAATTTGGAAAGTTTTTGGAAATTATGTGAATAGTCGATTGGTTGCACAGAAAATATTATTTTTCTTCCGCCATGCCAAAACCAACTCTACGGCAAAGAAAAAACTGTGCAGAAGTTAATCACTATCTTTAATTCAAGATGGATTTTCCGGATTCGTATTTTTTTCAAGAAATTACAGTTAGACTTTAAATAAATATAGAATGTATGGAGGAAAATTCTTGAGTGCAGATAGAGCAAATCTATTGCGAAGGTTTCTCTGCTGATAAAGACAAATTTCACAGGTATTTGGTTTCATTGTTTGCCCAGTGTTTATAAGCGAAATGAAAAATCTTATTATAGCTCATTAACAATACATTTATATTAATAAATCCGTAATTTTATATAAATACTGGAATGTGCACAACGGGTTGTAAAACCTACAGAAATTTTCTGTAATTGTTAAGGGGCCGCCATGGTGCAGTGGTCAGACTACTCACCACCTACCTAAACGAACCGAATTCGATTACCGCGGGGTCGCGCCTGGATTTTCGCACTTGGGAATCGCTCTTGGCGATGTCGTTGGTCAGCAGGTTTTCTCGGGGATCTCCGATTTTCTCCACCCTTGCATTCGGGCGCTGCTCTATACTCACCTCTTACCTCGCTTCACCCTCATAGGCTCTCAAGACCTTGATGTTAAGAGTCACCAAAATTTCTCCACCCCATTCTGACCCGGCATTCAACTGGCTGAGAGCCGGCCTGTGATGATTGTTTCACAGTATAGTTCAGTGTTCGGTCTACTGTGGGGCAATAGAGTGGTAGTGTGTGGGAATACGAAGACATACATGTATTATACCGATACAGTGGTGGATATATGTAGGCGACACAATTCTGGCTTACCTTGAATAGCTGCAAAAGTGTTACGATCTCAAAACGTAAACGGTTTACTGGGTACTTTTAGAAGCCATGCTAAATTTTTTTTCTATTTAATTAACGCTATCGTGAAGTGGAATGGTGTTCATCTAAAAACAAACTGAGGCTATTGAATTGTTATAAACGTAAGTATGCTCCTAGGATATCACTTATCGCCATGTTTAATATACAAGAAGTGAAACAAAATTATGTGACCAGCAGTTCTCAATATTGCTCTTATAAGTTGACTTTATATTAAATAACGGTTTTTATAACTTTTCAACCTTTTTGTAGATTTCAACAAGTGTTTCCATTAAACTAGACGCATAAGCGGGTATTACTAGTCCAAACTGATTATAAAAGTTCTCATCCGCGCATAATTTCTATCGTATATATTATGTTCACGGTTATTTCAGCACTTTTGAAATCAACCTCTGAACAATGCACTGTACCTGTTTGCATATAATAAAACAGGCGCACTGATTGGCAAGCGCCCAGTTAAGTTGGCAACGACGGAAATAACGTAGTTTCATGTCTTAACGTGTAACCAAAAGTATTGTGTAATTATAAAGGAATTCTGAAATTACACTATCGTGTGTAAAAAATTAAACACCAAGTAAGATACATGTGATTGAAATGAACTTTATACCACAGATCAGGTACATGACAATACAAAATCGATCAAGATTACAGAACTATACAGGATCTCTGTCCTTGAGGATTCAGTATGGTATGAAGCCCCCACGTATTGCAATCAAAGCCCCTAAACGTCGTCGCATGGAATCAAAGAGATCCTGGATGTGTTCCTGGGGAATCTCCCTCCACGCCGTTTGTGTGTGAGTCCACAAAGCATTAACAGTGGTTGCTGGAGATCCGTGACTAACAAGTTGCCGACCAACCATATCCCAGACATGTTCGATCGGCGACATGTCGGGCGAACGTGTAAACCAGGGAATCACCCGTCGTTATTTGAAGAAGACCGGGCACTGTCCTACTGAGATATGGCACGAGGAATTGCCTGAAGGAGAGGAAGTACCAAGGTATTGTACCTCCATGATGTAGCTGTTGGTATTCAGATTGTCCTCAATACGTAAGAGTCGAGATCGCATGCTGTATCCAATGACGCACCACCCCAACACCCTTGGATTTTGTCCGCCATGCAGCTTCACAATGCAGGCTGCCAGATTGCGGTCACCCCGGTAGCGTCTTACACTGTAGGACAGGCTGAAGCGGTACTCGTCCGAAAACACCACATTTTGCCACTCAGCCCGCCAGCGAAGGCGTTCACGTGCCCATTACAGTCTCAGGTGTTTCTGGCTTCTGGACAATGGAAGCCGACGCAATGGTATGCGTGAAAGCAGCCCAGCCCACAGCAGACGACGTCGAACCGTCGTCGCAGACAGGTCCACACGCGTTGCAGTGCTCCAGTTTCGATCCACCACTGTGGATGATGCTGTACGGTCCGTTACGGCCATGCGGACAAGATGGCAGTCATCCCATGCCATGGACACATTGCGTGGTCCAGTGCCTCCTTGTCACTGCGTACGACCCTCTTCTATCCACTGGTTCTACAAACGCGTCTCTGTCGTAGCAGCATGCCCTGTACGAGTCGAAATGTCACGGTCTGACAAACCCGTTTCCCGGAGACTGGTCATTCTGCCCCGTTATAACTCACCCACATGCTTATATGGTGCCCTTTGACGTCGACGAGCTATACTGGCACTTGCTTTCTCTTCGTTTGACGGCTCTTCATTGACTGAGCTTGGCGTATCACTGACCTTTCCGGTCACACACGAGAGGGCGCTGCTGGGTCTATGTGTACAACAATTCTCAATCGTTATCACTTACTGCTGGTACACTATTATACACATCCTCCGAGTTTGGATTCATTCGGGCCATTATTTCTGGGTGTTGCAATTTTTGCAAACAATAGCGTTTTTATTTTTCTTTCTGTCTTTCTAATGCATGTACGTGTAAGAATTACCACATTTGTAAACATTATCTTTTTCTGATAATTTCACAGTTTCACATGACTGAAGCATGAGTAATGTGATCCTGCCCATGGCAATGCTAATTTTACATATGGTAGAAGAAGTTGTAATGAGGTTGACCCTATAATTTGTATGTTTTAATGTGCCAAATGCGTATTTTCATAATGACAGCTTTAACAACAATTTACAAAGCTTAGAGTGCAATGGGGATTCAGAGTCTTACGCTTAGTGACGATCGCCATTTGACGTGCGTGGCATAGTCGCCCTTATCGCTCTCGCGCTTTTCGGTTCCAAAAGCCGAAAATATATCCAGGTAGGCGGGCCTTTCAAAATCCTAGAAATAGCCCAGAGCTCATTAACCGCGGAACGTGTATGTGTGTATATATGGACACACATCCACGTTTCCTTTTTAACCAAGCAATCACGATAAATCATTCCATTTATATTTTGCCATTCACATAGAAACTCGCGTGCTGCCGTGGATGTGCTAATATGGTTGTGTTATTTGTTGTTAACTGATGTCCTTCCCTTGCAATGCTTTTGTGTTATCATGAGGTAAGCACCGTGCTAAACTACATTCGGGTTTTAAAATTAAAAATTGGCGCTTTTATCCACGAGCTACACGGGACTTTGAACCCAAAAACCTGACCGGTAGAAGGTAATTCCTTGTTGCCCCCTGTTGACGTAGCCACAAGGGTACTTAGGAATACAGAGCTGAAATAGTCACATATTCCTTGTACTAAAACCGCACATGCTAGCAAAATGGCGTCACTGGCAACAACTTGTGGGAACACCGTTCGCCAATCAGCCCCTGGAAACCTACTCGCCAGCCGGTTGTCCAGCCAATAGGGAGCATTTCGCAGCATGCAGTATCCAGTCAGATACAATTCCCGTTCCCAGAGTCTCTTGAAGGCAATGAGAACATGGGTACGCCACGCAATCTCGTCTCTGTGAACTTATCAACTCTCCGCCGTAGTAGTGGCCAGAAAAGTAGAACCGGCATTTCTGTACGCGTGTACTACGGCGAAGACACGACAAACGTTGACTGCCGTCGTCCTGTGTTACGTCCAGTTTTTCCAGTGTAAGAAACTCTCTTTTAACAAGGGTACCCAGCTTCAGCTTGTTTACTTGTTGCCTTCCTGCTACCGTAGTGACGCAATGAGACATCACACGAGCACCTTGTCATCTGGCGGATTACGCTTCNCTTGTTGCCTTCCTGCTACCGTAGTGACGCAATGAGACATCACACGAGCACCTTGTCATCTGGCGGATTACGCTTCCTCCACAATACCCCGCTCCTTCACAGACATGCTACAACACTGAAACGCAAGCCGTGTGACGACAAATAAGCCCGTCTGGTATCGTCTTAGAATGTAAATGTCAAAGAAAGAAAACTGATTCCGACATAATTTCTTCGGCATCCGTGGGTAAGCAGGTAATGCGGCAGCTTAGCTATAAATTTTCTTGCTTAGAATCGTTAATGAACAGTAAACTTATGTATTTCAAGAAAATAAGTGTTGGAAAACAAACTGCCAAATTTTCTCACAAGAATATCGCAAAATGAATATTTCCATATTTATAATGCAGTAACTTTTATTTTATTTTGTTCAGCACATAAAAATTCAAGGCCGTAGAATTACACGTTAATTGTATCCATATTCAAATGGGTGATTCCGTCATAAAATATTTTATAGTTAAACATTCTCTACTTAACTTGAGACAAGATAAATATTAACCAAAAATCGATAATTTTTATGTTAGCTGTATCTAGCAAAATGTAACGTCCCTCAAAATCGGTGGAGTTTCTAAGAATGAAAATTGACATAACGTTATCTGTTGAAACCGCAGGTAATTTATTAAATTTTCGAGTTTTATGATATATCACGTAATAATAGCTAGGCTTTACAATATCCAATGGCGGTTTTAGGTCACTGGCGTACACCTTATCTTCCAGACTGTGATGTTATCAGTTTGCGATGTTGACATCATTTCTTGAAATAATTTTCCTGATTAGAAGAGAGAGTTCCTGGGTTAAAATTTTTTCCTCTGGTCTGATGAATTTTAATTACATTTGTAGTATTTCTTAGAGGAATGTGACATATATCACCGCTTCCTACATGCGGCCGAATGGTAATATATCATGGAATTAGTACAACCTTTGTAATAAATAGCTTAATAGGAAGTTTACATAACTTTCTATACCTGCATAAACAATTAGTTTATTAAAACGTTTATAGCTGTATTTATTTCCCAAGTGTTCCGAATCACAATTAGAGCGTTAGATACTTTCAGCTAAATACGCTGAAGGGCGACAAGCATATAATCTAAGCATAAATTGTTTATAATGCCAAATGTTCTTCAGCAATTTGGTTTTCATAACTTGCTTTCACAGATTAGTTGTATACGCAGAAAAAAAATGGCGTGGCGATTTTTAGCCTTCTTTTCGAAGGAAATAAATGCTTATGATATCACTTTCCGGTCTTTGCGTCTGTATGTATGTGTGTATATTTGTGTTTTTGTGGTTGTGTGAATGTGCGT
>NQII01002350.1:188050-204619 GCA_002778355.1 Clitarchus hookeri
CTTTTTCAGGACCCTTTCCGATTTTTGAACTAGTAAACCAAATTTCTCCAAATTCAGTACACATGTAGTACATAGTAAGGATACCTAACTTGTATAGTTTCGACTACGCTGGGAACTTACTTTAAAAATGGCAGCCATTTGAATATCTAGGAAAATATGTCATATCTCAAGAACCACTCAACCTATTTAAACCAAATTTTGCGTAATTGCAGAGCATCGTGTAAGAATTGAATTTTGAATTGGATATTGTTGTTATTTGGCCATTTTATACGATATTGCCACATGAAAAATAAAGTTTTTATGTCATATCTCGGTAAATAATGAACCGATTCCTATCAAATTTGCCAAACAAGTAGTACTGTGGCAGATGATCAAAAACTGTTTGTGTTTAGTACGTCAGACGCAGTATGGTGGCGACATAGGCATCTTAGCTTAGAATGCTATATTGTCGTAACCATGAAATCAATTCCAACTTAACTTTGTATGCTGACAGTAGATATTACAACTATTAACTGTGTATACACCAACCATTATTGTGTCCACCATTTTGTAAGATATCGCCACACTAATAAATAAAGTTTCTAGACACATCTTGGAAAAAATATTGACCGATTCATATCAAATTTGACAAATATGTAGTACGGCGCCAGATTATGTAAACAGAAGTTACCGATAACTGATGAGCATTTTTTCCTCTACATGGGTGCAAATAAAATTTAGTGATGTTCTTAATATCGTTGATGGTAGGTAGGCGTTGATGTCTCATTAACAGCGATATGATCAGAGATGGAACCAGGAGCATGTGAAACAGTACCACGACAATTAATATACACGAGTGACTTACCCGGGATTCGAATTCAGAAAAACTCAAAAAAATTTATCTAGCTGGCAATTAACTGCATCACAGAGGTAAGATTCAGAGCATCAACTTCGGACGTAATCAGTCTAATGTTTTGAATGATGAGGTTCAATAACCTGAAATATTTACACGGTCATAATTTTTAAAATAAGTGTCTGAGCCACTTAAAAAAACATAAGATTACATAACATACCATTACTCTACTTCTGTGAAAAATTTGGTGGAAATCGATTGATTGATATCTGAGATATGGCATAAAAACCTTATTTTCTTAAAGGGGGCTATCTTTCAAAATTGCTTAAAAGAGACTGTGCACGAAGTTTTTAATAGAAACTATCAGCATAAAAAGTTTGATTAAACTTATAAATAGTTATGCCAAATATATATTAAAATATTTTTATGGCCGCCATTTTGAAAATCATTGTCTATCCCCATTTAAATAATGAAACTTTACGTGGCCTTCTGTAGGTGTTAAATTTACTCACCTGACACTACTTCGCAAAAAAATTCGGCAAAAGAGGATCTCTGTATGCATTAATGATGCTTCTAATTAATACTGTTGGCATATGAAATTTGTTTAAATTTTGTTGAAAGGTTTCATAAATACAACAAAGTATTCTAAATTATTTATATAAACCCCATTGTAATATGCCTGTCGCACATAGCACATATTAATTTACATACCATACTGTAGTAATACTTGCGTGAAATTTCGGAATGAATCGATTAAGATTTTGCATAAGAACTATTTCTTACTCTACGTTACCAACACACCTATTTTCTCCCTGTATTTAATTTATATTAATTATAAATGAAAGCTTACCATTTATGGATAAAATATAAGTACAATTTCAATGTAATAAAAATAAGGTAGTTTTACGTTAACAGAAGTTTAAAACGCTTGTGATACATGACGTAGGCTATTTAGGACACGACCAAGTATGTCATACTTGAAGGTGATTTTTCAAAACTTTGGTTCAGAAAGTGCGAATAAACCTCGAATAGACTATAAGGTCTATATTTATTAGTATAGGTACTTGAATTTGCCGAATTTATTTGGCAGGAGTCTAGATAGACTTCTTAATCCTTGACATACTCGGGCCATGACTGACTGTTGAAATGGTACGAGGCTTTCTAGTCTACTCACCTTGGTTGCACATGGTAAGTTACATCATTTCTCCTCCCTGTTTGTTACTGGCTAAAGAGTTGTCCAGGCCGTGTCAAAACCACTGTAGTCCAATAATTAGAGGTATTTTAATTTCGCGAATTAATTTAGCAGCAGTATATAATTTTTACGCCTTAACCCCTTGATTTCCGCATGGAAGTTTCGTTCCGGGTGTTGCAAAAGAGGATGTTTTTGGTCCGACAAGTACTTATGAACTCCTTGTAATTACTTAAACGACAAAACCCATGAAAACAACTGCAATTGGTGCATGGCGCAGGCAGAAACCAGTAACATAGTTTGCTTGCGCTAGCAGGAGCCTACGGTATTGACCAGGAAAACGACGCTCTCAGTGTTGGTACTGGCATCTGTCCTTGTTCAGCACCGGCCGTTCTGCAGAAGGTTATACGAGAACGAGTACTGTTAGAGCCACAACTGCTGGTCGAGCGAATTTACTTAGAGCCTGGTGCGTCCGGCGTGGGGAGGTGAAGCTGCGCGCGTGGCGTGCCTCAAACTCATGCCACGCTAAAAACATTAGTCTCCGCATCATCGTTACACGTTTGCCATCGCGCGCAGAACATGTTCGTAACAGTTTGTACAAAGCCGGGCCGTCACTAATATGAGCAGCCGCCGGCCGGGCCGTGCCGGTGTGTCACGCGCAGTGATCTAGGGTGGAAAGACGCCAGAACTTGTGGCGCTTACAGTATACTCAGGGAAACATGTGAAGGGATTACACATACTCGGGCCACAGTTGTTTATTCATTGGCTGATGCCACTTTGCGAAGACTTTTTTTTTATGTTACGTGGTTTCGAGTGATCCTGACACATTATTTCTCCCTTTATATTACAGGATAAAGGGTTGAACAGAACGTTTCAAACCCACTGTGGTCCAAACAAAAAAGTTACACAAGCGTATACGTGCATGGGGTTCAGACTGCCGCCAAAATATTTTTTCTAAATGCACGTGCCTCTCTCTCTCTATTCATTATCAATAAAGCCCCTGTGTTGTCGGCCTGGCCTTGAGCAGGCCTGCTCTCAGGGAGTTGATTGGGATCGGCGCCGTCGACGGATATATCGACCTGTCGCTCGCGCAGCGGTGGCAGCACATCTGTACACACAAGCCGCGCTATCAGAGGCGCGGTATGCTGATAGCGGGCGATACCACTTGTCTGCGGCAGCGCGGAGAGCGCGAGGGACCTCCGACCTCTTTGTCAAGAGCGTCGACGCGGTGCTTGCCGACCCGACGTCCCGGCCGACCACCTCCGCGTGTCGCAGAAGCCCTGCAGTCCTCCCGGCACACAATAACGTGTTATAATTCGCTGTTTCTTCACACTGTTTGAATCAAACCTTTATAAAAATAACCCTATGCGTGACGTGCTTCCTAAATATTTCATGTATCAGAAGCGTTTTATACTTCTGCTAACATAACATTATCTTTTTTTTAATAAGACTTTTATCAATGTTTTAATTATAAATTATAATACTTCAGTTATAATTAATACTCGCGAATAAGAACAGAGAGCAAATAGGCGCGTTTCTGATGCCTAGTAGGAAATATTTCTCATGAAAAATATTATTAAACTGAGTGCATACAAATACGGTGCATGGTCCGTATGGTGAAATTTTCAACACTTTGTTAAACTTGATTTGCATGAGATGGAGGAGTAACCTAAAAATAGGACTTCAGCAAGACTTCAGAAAATTTGTACGTAATCAGGAGAGGACTATATTCATGGCAAAGTACGCACTTTTGAAGGCCTACCCAGTAGCCATATTAACAAACAAATTATAACTTCAATATTGAGACCTCAGGTGTTAACTTTTGGGTGCTGTAAAATGTATACACTGTATTTATTAGCCACATGACAATTTTTATATTAACAACTGGTGAAAGGAGGCAAATAAACTGAAAGGCACTTTTAAGCATGGCCTTAAAAAAATTTCACTTTACCGTGAACAGCCCATAAATGTTCGTAGTATTGTATTCGAGGCTTTATTTGGACTTCACTCTCAAACTGTTTGGGCCGCGGTGGCTGAGCGGTTATCCTACTCGCCTCCCACTCCTGGAATTTCGCATATTGGAATCGTAATGGACGATGCCGCTGGTCGGCGGATTTTCTCGGGAATCTCTCGTTTTCCACGCCCCTTCATTCCGATGCTGCTCCATATTCACTTCCATCACCTTCATCGGCTCTCAAGACCTCGCTGTTAAGAACCGCCCAAATATCTTCACTCACTCAAACTGTTAACCCTTTCAGCCACGTATTAATTTATATTTTCAAGTTTTCAAATAAGGAAATATTGGTTTGTACTGTACTTATCCTGATTCAACACTTACTTTGTTCATGCAAGCAACGAAATATAGTCTTGGTGCTCTAGAGACATTGGGAAAACAACTCACATGCCAGAACTGTATGAATGTGCACAAATCGCACATAAATCACTGGGAAAAAACCTAATTGGATTAGGTTAGACGCTAGCTGTGTACAGCTATGGTAATATATTTATTTCCTTTGCAACATTTCCACTGTACTGGACACAGGGACTGGCGTCAGTAAGAATACAGAGTGTTCCGACAAGTCGCTGGCTTGTGACGTCACTTTGCTGGCGTGTGCGACTCGACTTTGTGGAATAAGCGCCTGTTTCACCTTGTATTCTTAAGTACTCTGTGATTATATATTTACCAGTGGCAGCATGGGTTAGTATGGGACCCTAATATACAATCATTGAAAATACTTTTATATATACTACCATGCTATAAGACTTTTCCTTCGGAAGCAAGCAAATTACGTAATATGTTTTTTTTTCACGTACGGCCTTACGTGTCTAGTTATTTCGTAGTAGCTTTATGATGGTTCTATCGCTACCATCAGTAATAAAATATTCTGAATTCCTGCGTCATAGAACTTAGTCGTCATTTATTTCAGACAAAAATGTTCCATTCGCCAAATGTTTACTTTTACAAAAAAAAAAATACAAAAGTTTTGTTTAACTTCCTATTTCATTATAAAGTTTAACTGGGCATCGTTTCCACTTGAATTCATATACCGTAAACGTTTTCAATCGCATTAATACTTCGTTTGTAACACACTTTCGCAGTTTTAAGAAAAAAGTTCTCATGTGTTTTTAAAGCAACCAATTCCTTAGGAAAAATTGACAAAATTTAAAAGATGGTCCTGTCAACACAAACACTTAGCCTGCTGAGGAGCTGAAATTTATTTTTGTTTATTATCGGCAAAATTTTGCACTACACAACACGGACACAGAGTACTTATGAATACAGATGTGAAACCGCTGTTTACACAGCGAACTTCATGCCGCACACACCAGCAAAATGGCGTCATTGGCCAGTAACATGACGGAACGCCGTTTGCCAATCAGCGCCTGGTGGCTTACTCCCCAGCCAGCAACCCAGACAATAGGGAACCTTTCGCAGCATGCAGTAGCCAATCAGACACAAGACCGGTTCCTGGAGTTTCACGCAGCCAATCAGAGAACGGGTACTTCAACATCAAAGGGACCGCAACTTCGTTTTGTCTCTGCGTACTTATCTCCTTTGTGAATTAATAAAGCCATGCTATGAGTTATGAATAATAAACATATTTTAAAAATATAGCTGTTAACTGATCGAATTATTCTGAGGTGGGCTTACAAAATCAATCAATTGTTAGTAATTTTTTTTGTAATAGGTTATGCCTGTGTGATTGGTCTCAAAAATGAATAGGGTTAATCTGTACAACACTTGATAAGCAGGAATGCTTTTGACGAAGTAAGAAAGGGAAAAGAATATTTTTAACGGACGCCGCTGTCGAACTCTCAACCTCTGCTCAAGTAGCGTGTGTAGGGAACTATGAATTAGTGGTTAAATCCAGTGATATCTTATGATCGAAAAATTCTCTAGCTTTGCTTTCCTGTACTGATAAATCGGAAAATTAACTTTGATGGAAAAAATATGCTGTTCGTTTGTTAATGTAATACAATACGCCGTATTAAGTATTACTGCATAGGAATACTAAATACGGCAGTAATCCCTAACAATAGAGAGCCCAACGTCACATTATGCCGATTCCGTGCTTATTAATTATGTGTCATACCAAGGGTTGGGCACGATTTATTTTCGTCTCTGTTACTTAGTCACATGGTGGTGATGCTTCAACGATAATGACCGTTAAGAACCTACGAATTCACTGTAAATAAGCCTAAATCACTGATAGTCTATGAAACTGACGCACGTGAATCACCATCAGGATTTTACTGAGTTTGACAGTACAGTTAAAAAAAAAATTGTTTAATTTCCAGTCATATGAATATTTATTTCAGTTTTCAGCTGGATAGTAACACTGAAAAAAAAAATTTGTACATAACAATGAACACGTTGTTAAATCCTTAACGCATACATTAATTTCTCATTACAACTAAAGGANAAAAAAAATTGTTTAATTTCCAGTCATATGAATATTTATTTCAGTTTTCAGCTGGATAGTAACACTGAAAAAAAAATTTGTACATAACAATGAACACGTTGTTAAATCCTTAACGCATACATTAATTTCTCATTACAACTAAAGGAATTTTCCCCTGAAGATGGCATGCAAAAACCTGATAGTATATTACACAACAAAGCTCATGTGTAAGTTTATGTTCATCTGATGCACAAGCAGAAGCCAATAGTAAAATCCTGGAGTAGCAGCAGCGGCCAATAGAGTTTTCTCGCTGAAATAGCGAAGCTTGATTGGTGTTTGTGCCTGGTTACGCACGGCAACGACCGTAAATTTACTTTATTTTGGCATGCGTAAATAAATGACTACGGTCAGAACTATTTCTTAAAGGAAACTGGGAATTCTTATTATGTCATACAAAATAATGCCGTTGCCACAAAACGGCTAATGATCACAGAGGGCCTGCTTATTTTGTAATCATTAACAATTTTTGTTCACTGAAATATAATCTTACTACAACAGAATACTTTGCCGGGTCTAGTCAACAAAATATTGTAGAGCAGTAAGTGTTATTTTCATGCAGTATTGCAATCCCCATTTATATGTGCACGCATAATTTTCCTCTGCAAAATGATTGCCAGTTTTGTATAACATTTCCTATGAATAGAGATGTGCAAAATTCGCGGTACTTCCTCGTCAGCACGCTATATTTCACAACAATGTATGCACTCGAGTCGGAGTCATTTGTTCGTTGGCTTCTACAGCAGTGAGTACTATTTTCGTTGTCACTCGCCTGCGCGTGGTTGGACCATCTAGCAATCACTTGCTTCTCATTGGCTCACGTTCATCCAGAGCGTGTAAAACACACCGCACGCCAATCACGATAGCAATATAAGCACACAAGTTGTTGAAGTCTGCTCTGTCTTCAGATAATGAACCACATTTTTGCAGGTCCCTATATAAACGTTTACGTTAAAGATTTAGAATTCAACTTACCAGTAGGGACATCCGAATTTCGCGGAATGACTTCCGCACATGCTAGATTTCAACACTGTGCGGGCGTACCAGCAGTTTTCTTCTGCTTGTTAGTGGCGTGTCTTTGTGTGAAGACAGTTTCCGACTTGACTGGTCAATCAGAATTAGGTAACTTCAATACTGTGCGTTTGTGATTCGCACGCATAAACTGAAGTCGCGTAACACGCAAACCGTCCAATCAGAAAGTGCATCTGAGCCAATGTGTTATGGTATGCAACTGCCGCGGTAGCAGCAGCATCCAACAGCATTAGCCAAAATGTCAATGGCTGTGTTAGAGCTGGTATCAGACAACGCACAGCAACGCCCAAAATTTTACACTTTGTGCACTACACCGAAAGTAAATTAGTTTATTCCGTGGATAGGTTAATAGGTTAAATTACCTGAACAAATTAGCTTCGCGCTGATCCGTGGTGCGAACAGAATTCAGCTTGTAGCTTTCCCTTTATTTCGCAGCGTACGATGAACTTGTATTGGTTGTATGCCTGTATATAGTCAGATAAGATTTAAATAGTGGGGTTTAGAGGGAGGGGAAGCCCTCAAATATTGACAGACCATTGCCCAATAACGGAGCGATATCTGCTATCAGCAATATATCCAAGGCTGAAAGGCCTCTTAACAGTTTTCATTTTATCAGATTTCAAAAACAATCTGTGATTGAACAATCGTAGACACATTTTGTTCTCCTCTTTTGCTCTTCAAAAGTTATTTCAGTACACAGACATGAAAATATTTTGAGCTTAAATATTTTTGATAACACTCTAACTAGTTTATGTTTTATGATTGGTTGATCAAGTTTTTGACCAGGCTAATTTATTTGCAGACCAATCGTTAAAGTTCTGCATTAGAGTATCAGAATCGTCTTTATTGGCCTAATGAAACGGAACAGTAACTTTATACATGCATGGCAACCAATTACGAAATAAAACTGCCAGACATGTGCACAGTACGTTGAATCGTAGAAAACAGAAGCAGCTAACTTCTTAAGGTACACATTGATTTTTCATTACAGGTACTGAAAAATAGATCATTTTTGGTGTGAAAAGTACTTACGAATATCTTATAACAAATTATACTTTGGAACCTGAGTTGTTTGAAAGATTCTTGCAATGGAGGTGAATGAGTATGTGAAATATTTCGTACATACACTATTGCTACACTATATCGTCACAGAAAATCAAGTCTGAGACATGAAACAAACATGTATTATATATATATATATATATATATATATATATATATACTACAGCTACTCTCGGCTCGTTTTTCGCGTTGGTTCATGACTCAGAGTCGGATTTTTGTGACGATACAGTGTAGCAATGGCGTATGTCTAATCACTTTGGAACCTCTGGAAAAGGTTTCGGTAGATCTATTGCTCAAGAAGCCACCAATTATAATATAGTTGGTGTAACGGCAGTAACTAATAGCGTTGCCCAGGAAAATGCGTTGTCTGTTATTCGTGCTAGCTTTTGACCGTGTGTAGTAATGACCATGCTTTAACATATTCTGCAACATAACAGATGTGAACAAGTATGCTCGGGAAAATATGTTAAGGGGTTTACATTTCTCGCGATGAATCACCGTTTTATCAAATGGACTTGCGAGAAAGGTGCTAAAACAACTTGTATTAACTTATAGCTTTATTTGTAAAATAATTCGAAAAACTTTATTTCGTAAAACATCTTGCTCATTTAATTTTATTCGTCAAACATATTTTTTAAATGGTCCCGATTATAGTTGTTTAATTATGTTTTTACTAATGGCACTTTAGCATATTTATTGAGGCTTTTTCTAACACACGTGTACAAAATATTTACCAACCAATAGGCCTATTGCACTGCCTGCTGTTATAAAAACAATAACACCAAAATGTAATTTTATAAATCGTGTTATTACAAGGGAATATATCAATTTTCACGATGAGGCAAACTATCGATCGATCGTGAATATTGATTAAAGCTCAGTATTATATGAGATTGCTTACGAACTGCTACGTTGCATCTCACGTCATGGAACATGAGAAATGTTGTGTATGTCCTCACTTGTTCCAATGGCCAAACTTGTTCAATATAATCTCCTTTCTCATGCATTTCAGTTAAGAGCAGTTAATTGATTTAAATAACTTATATTCACACCATGGTTGCAGTCACACCATGGTTGCAGTCACGCCATGGTTATTAGTAGTCACACTATGGTTATTAGTAGTCACACCGTGATTATTAGTAGTCACACCGTGGTTATTAGTAGTCACACCATGGTTATTAGTCACGCCATGGTTATTAGCAGAGACCCGGAAATTTCGGGAGTTCATTTAAGGCCAAGTTAAAGATTATCCTCATGTACCATGGAGTTTCCGCTTTTATTGGACCACAGTTCGTTAAACACACCCCTGCCGGATGACTTTCGACCAATAACGAACATGTAGGGAATACAAGGACCGAATCCCTTGCTACTTGGTCAGTGGTTAAACTGGAGCAAAAACCAATGAAAAACTAACTGAGGCTCAATTACACAAAGGATTGTGGAGTCTGTAACTTGTTACCAGATGAATCCGCGAGATTTCCGGGTCTCTAGTCATTAGTAATTATATTGGTTTTTTCTTCATTTTGTCTAGACTTACACTCGTGCTACAGAGTATTTAAGAATACACAAGTGGAATATCTTCTTATTTCACTAACTGCAGCCGCGTACGCCAGCAATATGGCGTCACTGGCCAGCAACATATCGGAACGCCGTTCACCAATCAGCACCTGCTAACTATCTCGCCAGTCGGTAGCCAAGCCAACGGAGAACGTGTTTTGCTGCACGCAGGGTCAACGGTTACTTCTGGAGCCTCGCGCAGTCAATCAGAGAATGGGTGGGCCCACATCAAATAAACAGTCACGCCATTTCGTCTCTGTGTACATATCCACTCTGCGTTCATGTGTTATGTTTTCAATATAAATAAAACTTTTTCCCTCAGTGTTGCTGAAACACTGAGAGAAAGGGGTTTGTTCCAGCCAACATAAAGCTGGTTTGTATAGGGCCAAGCTTATACTTAGTTGCCCCTACAAAATATTTTGCCAAGTAAACAAAACTAGAAAACCAACGTGATTTATTTTGTTCATGTAACAAAACCTTTGTGTTGGGCAAAAAAATTTGACTATCGGCGAAATATTTAGTTGAATCAACTCTGTGTGTATATATGACCATTCATTTGAATGCCTTCGTTTTAATATACAGGTCGAGAGTTTGTGATTTTTGTGACAATTAGGAGAGTAACAGTGTTTGCTACTGCGTTTATTGATGTTTAATAACAGTATTAAAATGCTTATAAAACAAAGCTGTAAAACCTGAAATACTTATTGACACACGTTATCCAGTATTCGAAATGCATGCATTTAAGAACATTCCCATTTCACCTACAGCCACTTTAGCTGAGGTGGCTCGGGCGTAGCTCTCGGGCTCAAACAAACTGGGCTCGAATCTCGGTCGTGCTTTCATTTGTTTAATCACCAACCCAGGCTGTTTAATGTACGTAGAGTCGAACAAATCTTTAGTTACGTCAACCCAATCTTACAACTAAATAATTTAATTTCAACATCAAAATATTTCATCGCCCCTCTACAAACAATTAATTTGTTTGCGTTAAATTAATTTTTTATTTATTTAACAAAACCTTTTTCTCAGTGAATGCTGACAGCATGCTGGATAAAGCTATTTTTTTATTTAATACATTTACGTGGTTTTTGTTTTCAGAAGTGTACATTCAACCATTAAATAGCTACAGTAGATAATTAATTCCTCTTTATTTGAGCTTTATCAAGCTGTATGCAAAGGTAGAAATACAAGCAACTTCGTTGCCATCTTACACTGAACGTGCGGAAGAACAACACTGAAAAACTAAAAAAACATTATCTTTTAGGAATGCCTAGCCACACATTTCCTGTGGACGTACACTGTAAAAAAAATATTTTGGTAAACTTCCTATACTGCGATAAAATTTCTAACCCTATGCATTATATGAGAAAATTGCCATACATCAGGTTGTTAATATAGGAATGATACTATACAAAGTTGGCAATTTCTCTACGCATTCGACTCTTTCCTGAGCAAATGTAGGAGGAACGCTACCATAAATCTTTGGGTAAAAACTTTGTGGTCCGCACTTTCTCACTATACGTATGCGCTTATGTGGTAAATTTGCAAGCAATTTCTTACAGTGTAATCTTCTTGCGGTTTTGGCCCTGAATCACCTGAATCAGTTCGTGCAGAGACTATTCCAGACAATTCCATACACTCACGACTGCCAGTAGGCTGAATAAAGAATTAGTTGTGAAGTTTACCGCTGGCAGTGAAGACACGAAACGCCCAAGCAGTGAATCTTCTGTGCTGGGTACAGGAGTATTTCGTAGGAGTGATGAACTAATTGCTTGACTCCACAGTCAGTAGCTTTAGATATTCGTTTATTGACTCTGTTTCAGCCAGTAGTCAAATTTCACTCCACAAATACGTATTTATTTATTTNGCTTTAGATATTCGTTTATTGACTCTGTTTCAGCCAGTAGTCAAATTTCACTCCACAAATACGTATTTATTTATTTATTTGCAGATTGGTGTTGACTAAGATAGTTCCAGAGCATGTGTAATGAAATGTGATTTAACTGAAAATCTATCTGAACTGTTTAGGTATCAAAAGTTCCGCTGGTTTAGTTATTGAGTTGCAATTTTAAAAAGTAATTTACCACATGTAATGAGTTTTTGTATAGTTTCGCGAGTAAGCGAAACTATCCTCCGATCCTGCGATCAGCATTCCTCGTTGTCAATATTAAACTGCAATTTTAAAAACTCTTGTGCCACCTTTAGCTGCCGTGTGAAAAGTTGGAGTTGGCGGAAAGTTACCCAGTGGCATATCTGCAAGCGATAATCAGTTGAAGGTCTCTTTGATGTGGTCATCATTAATGTTGCAGTCAGAGGAGAGTGGCTTTCTGATATCGCTTTTACCCATTGATTGATAGTGACGTTGCAATTATGGGGTCTATCCCAGAAATATCCCATTTAAAGATTTTTTAGAGCATTTGATTGCAACAAAATGTATTCTTCCGTCACAGCTTATGTTGGTAAACACGTGCTGTTTACAAACACTCATGAACTTTATTGAAACAAGGAAGCTAGGTGCAAAAACTAAAATATGTTTAAAATTTGAGCTTTTTTTAGTATATAGCCGTATGCTGGCATTAGCAAATAATTATTCCGCACATACTACACCGCCTTAAGATAAACAATTTGTCACATGTATTATTGTCTATTTCTGAAGGAAAATTTATTTCTATGATCAATTTCCTATCTGCGCTCCCCTCCCCCCCCCCTTTTTTTTTCCTTTCAAAACTTTTAAGCCCAAGCATCAAAATTGTCCAAACTTGATGCACCGACTTCTATAGTTTCATACCATATTTAGTACTTATTTTAAAATGGCGGGGTTTTAGAAATCTTAGGTTGATGTAATTCCTTATCAGTCATTCAGTCACTTTAAGACAAAACTGGAAACATTTTAATACGCATTTTCGGCACTGAAGCCTGAAATTTATATCCTTATTAGTCAGAATTTTTTAACGTTAAAGATGCTTGAAAAACAAGAAGTTAGTGATAGCTAATGAGCCTCAATTCCTCTACATGGGTGCAAATAATTTTCAATGGAGTTCTTAAAGGCTTAGATGGTAGGTAGTCATTGACGTCTCGTTGACAGCAATAGGGTACAGCGTGGTAATTCAGTTAGCGGGTTTTATTTGGATAATGTTATGGTTCTGCGCATGCTGTGTGGCAACTAAAGACGCCATGTTGTTGTTGTACGTGGCAGAGTGAAGGCTCGAGTGTTGTCGCACCGTTTTTCATCATTGCAGAAGCTCAGAGCGGGGGTAGATCAGGCCCCGTGAGGGGCCCTTTATCACCCAACGGGGTAGTCATCTAACCTACAGGGACATTAGGAAGAAGCAAGATTTGCCCCCTCTCAACTCCCTGCACCATCACAATTTGTAGTTACGGAGGTTTCCCTCCGCAGCTTTCATAATAGGCCCACTGAGTTTCCCCAGCAAGCCCGGTACCTCATAATTTTCCCCTCCCCTCCCCCAGCCAGCACAGGAAAAGAAGAGGGAGANAGTTTCCCCAGCAAGCCCGGTACCTCATAATTTTCCCCTCCCCTCCCCCAGCCAGCACAGGAAAAGAAGAGGGAGACAGCACTGCCTAGGTAATTGACTCTACTTTGGTTGTTCGGTAAAAACGGGAAATTTTGGATATTACAGGATTTTTTATAGTATTCAAAACGGATTTTAAATGCCAAAGTTTGTTTTAAAGTTATCGTACATCGTAAGGGAATGACCCGAGAAAAGGTTTGAATTGAAAAATAAGTTATTTCATAACCGGTGATTTTAAGTAACTGGTATCTAAAGAGNTGACCCGAGAAAAGGTTTGAATTGAAAAATAAGTTATTTCATAACCGGTGATTTTAAGTAACTGGTATCTAAAGAGTGATATTAAAGAGTGTTTTGAGGGTGCTGTATTAATTATAAATAGTATTGAAAGTTTAATAACATGTAGTTTTGTATGTTGAGGAATTATTTTGGTTAAATTACGCTTATTTCCTCATGGGTGTGTGTTACTCTGCCGAGCGATTCAAAGTTGGTTCAAAAACTTGGTTCTAAACGATTTAAATTCGCGAAAAGACGCTGAGGGTGTGTAAATAAAGGTTTTAAACAGTTTGTTAAGTTAATTATTCAATAATTCTTTGGGAGAGTCAAAGGTTTTGTAAAAGAAAGCTTTAAAAAGAGCTGGGAGTTTTAACTTCTGTTTCACGGGGTCTGAGGTCTCTGATTGGCCGAGAGGTCGCGTGGTAGGCGGGGCCTTCTTCCACCACTCGAGAGGTGGCAGCACTGTCATCTTTTTACGTGAAGCGCATTTTAAAGTTGAGAATTTGTGTTGGGAAAATTTAAAGCTTTTAATTCGGGTTGTAAAGTAACTAAAATAACTTATTTTAATATACAAAGAGTAGGGACGAACGTTTTCCCCAGATTTGTGCCCCGTCTAAAGGTTTTAATTAGTTTTAAAAATTCAGAAAAATCGTGTATTTTCCAGTTTATTGCAAATAATTATTTGAGTGTATTAAGTCTTTAAAAAGATTACTGAGGTGTTTATTATTATCAGGAACAGCCTGACAACTTCAACATATTAACGGGGGTATTTCTATTTGCAAAGTGCGGCGAGGGTAATTTAATTACTTCAGCGAGTGTTGCGAACAGTGGGCGTAGGTTAAATTTTCGCGTTTGTTTCGCTCGTCAGAGTATGTATTTTTGTTCAATTTACCAGGAGTTCTCCAGTACTGCTTTGTAAGGGAAGGATAGAGTTATTTTAATTCAGAAAATGAGCTAGGTGCTTCTAGAAGTAAGAAGGGTTTTTCTTGGGGATTTGTCAGAGGTTGGCTTCTTTCCATGTAGGGGCGGAAATGTGCCATGATGGCTGTGAAGTTAGACTCCGACAGGAACCGAATTAGCGAGTTCATGTCTTGGAGTGTCTCTCAAAGTTCTCCTGACACACTCTGGGATGTGGAATGTCTGGTTGTTAAGGAGCTGGCGGGGCTCTGTGTGCGTGATTCCTGCGCGACTGCGGTTAGAGTGGGGATCATAGATGGCTGTTCAATTCCTAACGACACCTGTGAGTACGAGAGGCTGCGTGGCAGGTGTTTCGCGTCAGAGATTTTCTGGTAGTTAGCCAGGTTCCTAGCCGGCAGCGCTGGGACTCACTTAGATGTTTCTTGTTGCTTTGCCTTGAAGTTGTCAGCTTGGGTTTGCCGTGTTTGTAGTTGTTCTAGGAACTTGAGGCAAAGTTTTTAGAATTCTCGTGTTTGTCTTAGCAATTACAACAGACCGGGGCGTTTTGAGATTGGGCCACTCAATATTGAAGTGTGGCCCCAGGTGCAATGTAAACATTTGCTTTCCAAGCGACAGTATCTGTATGCGTGGCCTAATGCCATGCAGTTTCTGCATTGGAGAACATCTTGCGGCCTTTTCCTATATACTCGTGGGTGCACCAGGCCATGTGCAGTCTCATTATTGATTCTATGCGTGGCAGATTTTTATCTTGCGCGGCCGTTACGCAGAAGAATCGTTGCAGTTGCAAAACTTTCTTTTCCGGGTTTGTGGGGTCTCTGGGATCAGCTTTGGTTTTTCAAATTAGTCAATTTTTTTATTTACGTAGCCTCCATCTTCAAGATCATCCATTATGTCTTCTACTCGGGTGCTAAGCGCTAGGTCAAGCACCACTTTTTGAGGTTGTTCTGATGGACAGCTGAAAGTGTAGAACTTTACTGAGTGGCGTTGAAGTTCTTTGTCTGCTTCCTTGAAGAGGTCATGATCAGTTGTAAGATATGAATTTTCTGGCCGTCACAGGTGATGCGTAAGGTGAAGCCTGTTTTTGAGATTTTGCCTAACTCTTTCACTAATTTTGAGTGGTGCTTGATGTCAGGTAANTGCGTAAGGTGAAGCCTGTTTTTGAGATTTTGCCTAACTCTTTCACTAATTTTGAGTGGTGCTTGATGTCAGGTAATATTATACGATAGACGTGTTGTTTTCCCTGCTTTGTTTCGTTGACACGCGGCTGTGTGCGAGTTTGTGGTTGACCTNTATTATACGATAGACGTGTTGTTTTCCCTGCTTTGTTTCGTTGACACGCGGCTGTGTGCGAGTTTGTGGTTGACCTGAGGGGCCATGTTCTGTTGGGGAATTCCCGTCTGGGATTTCCATCAGTGGAGCGAACCGGTTTGAAACCGGAATGGTTAGTGTCGCCTCTAACGGTGACTGGCGGAGGCGTTTGTTATCACCTTGGTTTTCTTTTTTTTTTTCCTTGTGCCTTCTCTGGCATCGTTGTTCGTACGCAGCTGATTCAATTTCCATTTCTGGGAACTCGTGGGGTTGTTGGAGGTGGTTATTTTCACGTAGTGTTGTTGCAGCCACAGGTGGTGTTAAAGTGCAGTCCCCATGCACTTGGATTGCACCGGGCCGGATGAATTGGTCACCAGCATACATCGCGCCCCCAGCCAGCTCCTCCAC
>NQII01002350.1:204691-273035 GCA_002778355.1 Clitarchus hookeri
GCGGGGAGGGGGGGGGGATTAGTCCGAGTAGACGGTGCAGTGCACTGTGGCTGCTGACCCACTAGGGGCTAGGCTCGAACTGACCAATTTCCTGACCGGCCACAGTAACCAGGGGTGTGTGCCGCGATTGACAAAGCTAAGAGGCGTTGTTGGAGGAACGAGATCTTCCTCGTGCGTTCTTGTTGACTCACAAGCTGCGAATGCGAGTGTCTGCGAGTGACGCTCGAGTGTTGTTATAAATGCGCCGTTTGTTTTGTACAAGTGCTGGTGTCCTGAAGAAGGCGACATATTTTTTTTTCTTTATAGCACTATGTGTGGCATGTAATATTTTAGTGTCAGAACGAAAACTTTAAGCGTTTTCGTATATCGACTACCGTGTATATTTTTGTGGTGGGCACATCTTCAGTTTCTTGCCATACCTGAAGCTACATTACAGCGCTTTCTATCGTTTGGTCCAAGAACCTCGTCCAGCCACGTTACATCGTGTCTTGAGGGGCTATTAGGATAGGAATTTGAGGGAATATTCTGATACCGCACAGTTTTGTAATTATTGTTCTCAAATACTAGAAATAATACCTGAGTTTTAATTTTCAGATGGTAAGGCTTTTTAAAAGAAAGAATTTGCTGCTGCAGTGGGAGAATGAAGCAATGGAACGAGTAGTAATGTCTGTTGTTGAGAAGGATGTGTCATTACTGGGAGCAAGTAAATTATTTAAATTACCATGTAAAATCTAGTATGCAAAAGTTCAGAAATAAAGAAATTAACTTCATGACTTGCAAGATATAGATCCTGCACCAAGTAAGGGAGCATATTTAGGCCATCCTTCAGTTTTAACAAACTAAATTGAAAATTCCCTTCCTGATCGTGTTAAACTTTTGGAAAGCCGTAAATTTGGCCTGACTCAGAGAGAACTTCGTCAAGCAAAATACTCGTATGCCTCAAAATGTGACATTGAGGTACAAAATTCTCGGAAAGAGAACGAAATTACGGGGGAATATTGGTATCTTGGGTTTTTCAGGGGAAACGGTCTTAGTTTCTCGAAGCCTGAAGNGAGAACGAAATTACGGGGGAATATTGGTATCTTGGGTTTTTCAGGGGAAACGGTCTTAGTTTCTCGAAGCCTGAAGGTCTGTCTAAGCCTAAGGCAAGAGCAGCTGGTGTCTACAAAGAGGCTGTTAATTCTTATTTCGAATTGCTGGACAGTGTACTAACTGAATTCTCTNAAGAGCAGCTGGTGTCTACAAAGAGGCTGTTAATTCTTATTTCGAATTGCTGGACAGTGTACTAACTGAATTCTCTCTCCACAATAATCCCAAGCATATATATATATATAACTAGTTGTGCCTGCGGCTCCGCTCACGTGGACTACAAAATTATTGTTCAGGTTTTTCTTTAAATAAAGTTGAATTTTAATTTGTGTTAATCTTCTATGCTCTATACATATTATAAAACTCAACGTCTCTCTGTCTGTTAGTGCGCTTATCACTCGATAACCACTTGTCCGATTTACGTATTTTTTTATTCATAGCTATGTTCTCTGTACAGGATTTAGTATATGTTTTGCTACGCAAAGTAACATAAGGAATAAGCAGTGACGATAATAGTGAATCAAGTCCAAAAAAAGTTTGCCGCCAGTGCGCTCTCTTGCAATACGCTGTCTAAACCGTTAAATNGATAATAGTGAATCAAGTCCAAAAAAAGTTTGCCGCCAGTGCGCTCTCTTGCAATACGCTGTCTAAACCGTTAAATATGGAACAATATCATGTAGTTAAGAATTGTGTAGAATAAAAGACCTAAAAAAACTCCGCGGTAGCATATATCGATCNATGGAACAATATCATGTAGTTAAGAATTGTGTAGAATAAAAGACCTAAAAAAACTCCGCGGTAGCATATATCGATCTATAACAGAGAAATACGAATAAGCGTTTTTACCATTTAATTCACAAGCAACATTCGTTGAGGAAATTTTTCACCTTGCACTCATTGAAATTGAAAAGTAAGTGTAGACATAGTCAGGAAAAAGTATAAAAAGCATGGGCCTACCAATACCAGATAACACAGTACATTCAACCGTTAACAATTACTACATCAGGGAAACTTCATATAATAGATTAGAATTGCACACCACCGCAACACTCATTAGTATTTCTCTGTTATAGATAGATATATACTACCACGGAGATTTTTTTAGGTCTTTTTATTCTACACAATTCTTTACTACATTATATAGTTCCATCTTTAACGGTTTAGACAGCGTATTGCAAGAGAGCGCACTGGCAGCAAACTTTTTTCCGACTTGATTCACTACTTGTTCCTTATGTTACTTAACGTAACAAAATATATACTAAAACCTGTCCAAAGAACATAGCTATGAATTAAAAAAAAACATGTAAATCGGATAAGTGGTTCTCGAGTGATAAGCGCATTAATAGACAGGCAGACAGAGAGATGTTGAGTTTTATAATATGTATAGATATGTATGAGAGTGGGCTCCCCATAAACAATCAGCTACCAAAAATAATAGCACAGAGAGGAAAAAAGGAAGTAGCTAGTCTGAAAAGTGTCGAGTGGGGAGGAAACATGACCGCCATAGCATGCTGCAATGCTGCTGGGTCACACATCCCGCTACCCGTCATTTTCAAGGGAATACGTCAGCGTCCAGAATTCACAGATGATCTCTCTAATGGATCATTTATCATGAGTGAAAGTGGGTACATAAAAAACGGAATATTTCTGAAATTCCTTGAGCAATTGAGAACATCGTGTTCCAGGAAGAGTACTTTTGATTTTAGATGGTCATTCATCTAATACTGCACTTTCAGCTCTTCTGTACTGCCAGACCAACGACATTGAAATTTTGTACCTTCTGCCACACACTACACGCACGTTGCAGACACTTGATCATTGTTTTTTTAATGCATTGAAAGCTAATTATCATCGCGAGGCTTCATAATTTGTTCACAGGCATCCATGATAAACTATAACTATGATACAATTCAACCCTATATTCAATGAAACTTGGAAGAAAACAGCAGCTGTTGGACTAGCTGTTAGTGTGTTTGCCTGTACAGGAATATTTCTTTTCATGCCTCAAGCAATCGAGAACTTCCATTTTGTATCTACTGAAAAATATTCACATTCCACTTCCAAGGACACCAAAAGGTCTTAGGAGGTGCAGAATAAAGAAATAATTCAAGTACAATAGACTTTACCTAACACTTCTCAGACCTCTGCCCGTGTCGTGTTTGAAACACGAGTTCGAGATGTTGTTCCCAGTCCTGAGAAGACTGTAATAAAAAGAAGAGCTCGGAGAGAGCCAAGAGCTTACCACAGCGCATCACCACAGAATGTAGCGGTGGTCAATGTAAAGAAGAAATTTAAAAGTATGTGGGAAACAACCCCAACATAGCTGAAGAAGAACAGCTCCGTCGCAAAAGTTAAAAAGGTATAACGTTCTATTGCACTTTCCGCATCAAGTGAAGAGAATAAAGTTAGTGATTCCAACACAGATGACTATAAAATGCGGATTATACGGTGTCAGCTACTGCTGGAAGCCATCTACCCTAAAAGGTGTTTATATTCGGTGCCAAAACTGTGATGTACTATACATTTAGAAGTGCGCTGAGCTGAAGGAAGGAAGTAATTCATGTGTGGTAGACGCTTGTAAACCAATTTTGGAATGAAGAGAAGAAAGAGCTACTTGTACAAACAATTAATGTTTTTTTAATGAGCCATAAATGCAATTCTGTTTAAATTCACATTTATTTTTTCCTCTGTTGTCCTGTACGCAATGTTTCAATATTACACTACTCTCAACTATAATATGCTTTATTCACTGCTATCCATATTACCCCACCATCTTATCCAAATAGCCCCTTAAAATTTCATCTCTTTCAATCTGGTGTGTAAACCTGAGAGCTTGATTTCAGCATTAGAATTTCGTCGAACTTTAATTATTAATTTTCCTATAGAAAGGCAAAACAATATACTATTTGTGTGCTTGCATGAATCCTCTGTCATTAACTTATTTTTTGGTTGCGTTTTTTTGTTAAGCTATCCAAATAGCCCCACTGTACCCTATCATCAGCAATGAAACCAGAAACATATGCAACACCAAGATAATTAAAATATACACACGTGAATTACCAGGGATTCGAACTCAGAAAAACTCGTAAAATTAAGCTAGCATGTAATCAGCTGCATCACGGAGGTAGGATTCGGAACATCAACTTCAGTTGTAATCAGTATAATGTTCTGAATGATGGAGTTCACTTACCTGAAATATTTACACAGCCTTCATTTTAAAATATGTGTCTGAGTCAAGAAAACAGAGTGAAAATTTGGTGTAAATCGGTTGATCGGTCTCCGATATATTGCATAAAAACCTTATTTTCTTAAACCGGGCTATCTTACAAAATTGCCTTTAAAAAAGACCCTGTATACAATGTTTCTAATATATAATGTCACCATAAAAAGTTTGATTGAATTTGGTTAAATTGTTAAATAGATATGGCAAACATATCAAAATATTTATATGGCCACATCATAAAATCAATATCTGGCACCATTTAAATAATGTAACTATACATGGCCTTCTGCAGGTGTGCAGATTTTGGTAGAAATTAGTTTAGTTGTTCCAAGAATATGGCAAAATGTTCAATTTACTCACCTGACACTAGAGTAGTTTGCAAAAAGGCGTGCAAAAGAGAATTTCTATATGCTTAATTGATGCTTCTAATAAATACTGTTAGCATACAAAAAGTGGTTCTATTTTTTAAAATGTGTTATAGATAAAACATATTGATCTAAACACAATTCAAATCATGCCTGCAGCAGCTAAAACATGTTAATTTACATACCCTACTGTAGTATTACTTGCATGAAGTTTTGGTAGGAATCTGTTTCTTTGTCCTTATATATGGCATAAAACCTCAATTTTTCATGTGATGATCTTCATAAGTGGAGGGCGAAAAGGTTATGTACTAGCACATTCGATGATTGCCATATATACAATAAACGAATTTAAATTTAAATATGCTACATATGTTCGTAGATATAGCACACAAATCTAAAATGGTTTTACAGCTACCATTCGGAAAATAAGAGACTTGCACACTTAAATATATGTAATTTAATATGGCCTACTACAATACAAATTATGCGCAAAATTAGAAAGAAATCGGTTGATTGTTTCCCGAGATACGACACAAAAACTGTATTTTTTTCATGTAGAGCTATCTTACAAAATTGCTGAGAAATAGGGATTTTTATAGGCGAAATTTGACATATATAATAGTAACTGTTAGCATACAAAGTTGAGTTTAAATTTGTTTTATAGTTTCTTATAAAAATTGTGCTGACCTAAAAAAATTTATTTGGTCACCATTTTGAAAATATGTGCCTGACCAAATTAAAGAATATCGGTTTACATGGCCTGCCATAGTGCTACCTGTTTGCGATATTCGCTATAAATCTGTTGTTTCTATCGGAGATATTACACAATTTTAATTTGTTTCTAATTGAATATATTGACCTGCAAGTTCTTAACCAGATGGTGGCAACGTACCCTGGTATGAAGCCTATGCTCGAATTTTCGTACATGATAATGCCTCAGTCAGGAAGAAAATACTTCAGTTGAACTTTGGCCTTCCTACACCACAGCAGTCAAAATTATGTACGTGAATTTTAATCCACTGGTATGAGGATCTGACCATCGGTTATCATAGAGTTCATTTTAAGCCAGCAGGCGTACCAGAACAAGTTATGGCATGCAATGGACTCAAACACTGGATAAGCTGTAATGTTGAAGATGAGTTTATGACTGCAACTTCAGTACCGCGCAGTTTCATTGCTAGTCCAGTATATTTTCTACGTCCTGATTGCCAACTTCCACTACTACAAGTCGTCTGTTGTCGCAAGCAAGTGAAGAGAAGCTTAGACAGCGTTGGGGTTCGCAGAAAATCGCATATGAACTTCGTCGTCCTCGCATTTGCATAATTACAAGATGGACTGAGTTTTGTATGGGTGAGCGGCACACAACAATTTAAGACAATAGAAAAGTTTCTTGGGAGACCATGTGCTCACCGCCAACGTGTGAAATATACCTTGCAACATCAGTTTAAGTCTGGTTACTTTGCACAGTCATGAACCCAGAACCCTGAGCAATGGAACCTAGCAGCAGTGATTCTGAGAGTGTGACGGTGGAAAGTCAAATTATATACAGAAGCAGATGTAAGTGCAACGAAGTATTCTGTGACCTCATTTCTAGAATCCTGACACTACTTGCCGATATTTATAAATAACAACTGTGATGACATACTTCTTACATCATGAAACAAAGCTTTCCTGCATCCAGTTCGTTGTCGGCCGTTGACTAAGCAAGATGGCGACATTCCACCCTGCTTATTATTATGCCAGCATGGAACCTGATTTAAGTAGAATAACATATTGTTATTGGAGAGGAGGCCACAGAGGAATGTGACGGACGCTGTATGCTCACGAGCCGTCATTTTTCGAACCATGCCAGCAGATTGTGGACTGCACGTGCTATGTGCAGTGTTTCTTATTCTACATGCAACCGGAAACCAAGCTGCCGAGTTCTCCTGAAGAAGTTATTGCATTTCACAAAAATCAAAATGACAAGCCTTTGCATGCTCTAGACCAGGGCTGGCGAACCTTTATACATCTACGTGTCATTTTTTCCAAAAAAATGTTCAATGTGGCCATGACGTGCCAACAAACAATCTTGACTTACCGCCGTACTTAGAGACATTAATAGACACTCAAATGGTTCATAAGTGACGATTTTTCATACAAAAAATTTAAAAATGAACGAATGTTACTCAAATGTCTCTGAGTACGATAGTTGGTGTTTAATAAAAAAAAACTAAATACTTCTACATTAATACATTTAATTTGGAACCAGAAATAAACATTTTCATATTTTATTTAATATTTTTATACAACAATCATAACATTAACAGTTTTATGTTTATTAAAATGAAAGAAAAAATTAGTGCTACTTTTGCTGTTTCAAATTAGATACCAAATAATTTATATTAGGTAGATACTTTGTTACTTTTAGAAGTATGCAAGCTGAACTAGAGTCATCTGTTAAACAGTTTCTAAGCGGGTTTTTAATGTTTTTCATTTCTGAAAATAATGACTCACAGGAATAGGTAGATGAAAATATTGTCAAGACAGCAAACGCCAGCTTCTGCAGACAGCTGTGTGTGTCTGGAATTGAATTCCACGTTTCTATAATTTTAGTATTGGCAATTTTTGCTCATATTGCCTGATAGTGTTTCTAATTCGATTTATTCCAACTCTTTCCTTGTTTCAATAAATTTTTGAGTCCATATTGAATTGCACTGAAAATTAATCAGCTGCATTTCAAAATATTCTGTTTCTAACCAATCAAATTTAGATAAGTTCAGTTTATCAAATGAAGTCACATCATGATATATAATAAATTTGAGTTTTTCCGATAACTCTTTGAACTGAAAAAACCTCGATGAAAATTCTTCTATTGCATAATTTATTACCGAAGAAAACTCTTCAGTGATTCTTGCTTGATCTGGTTTTTCGTGTAAAACCAAATCGCCGTTCAATTTTTTCAATTTTGGGAAATACTTGTAGTTTTTGTAAACAATATCTCTACTGAAAACTTGCAATTTAGCCTCAAAAGCGCGAATGAGATCTATCATAATGATAACAGTTTTATTGGGGCCTTGAAGCTTTACGTTCAAATCATTGAAATGCTGGCACATGTCCGTAAAAAACATCAATTTGGCAAGCCACGTAACATACATCAATTGTGGATATTGTTCAATGTTTCCCTTATTTTGTAAAAAATAGTCTGATTTATTCCAAACAGTCAACAAATCTCTGAAGCAAGTTGCCGCGGCTCAACCTGCGAACATTGTTATACACCAGTAAGCCATTGTACACCGAGTTGACTTCATCCAAAAAAAGCGTCAAGTTCATATAAAACCTGCGACGATATGAGGTTCACTATTTTTGTGACTACGGCCATTATATTATCAAGGGAGGCGAAACCAACCTTTGCACACAAGGCTTGATGGTGTATGACGCAGTGGAATTAAAGTATCGAATGTCCTATGTGTGTCTAAAATAAACTGATAAAACCATTTTATTTCCACCATACTGGGAGCAGCATCAGTCGTTATCGAAACAATTTTGCTTAAATCAATTTCTTTCTCAGTAAGTGAATTTCTAACAGCCGTATAAATATCTGAGCCCTTAGCAGTTGTTGCCAACGATGTTATCGCAATTAATTCTTCCTTGACGTCGTTTACTACACGATATTGAGAAAAATAGCTAAACGAGCAGATTTAGTTACATCCGTACTTTCGACAAGGCATAAAGATATAAAGGGAGAGGACTTGATGTTATTTCTATGTTGTTCTTTTATATTTTTCCGCCAGTTTCAGGATTCTGTCTTTTACTGTGTTTCTAGATAAAGGGGTAACTTTGATGCGCTGAATTATGTTATCTTTATTTTTTAAAATATTTAAAAAGTGATGGGATGCATGCTAACCAGGCTTCCTTCCAAAATTCTCCCTCGCCAAAAGGTTTACCATGCCGGACAATGACATTTTCAGCCGAGAAACTTGCGGCACTGGTATGACAATCCTTGCTAACATATTTAACCATAGATGTCGACTGTTTATTTCTCTCTTTAATTGCACATGCAATGAATTCTTTTTGCTCTGGTTCGCTTTTTTGTCAAATAGATGTATGATTTGTTTCATAATGCCGTTTTAAAGACGATGTTCTACATACCACTGTCCCAGAACATAAAACACACACAACTTTATCACCTTTATTAATCATGCCATATTTCTCAACAGGCCACCAAGTTTGAAATTCTCTATTACACTTATCTTGCACTTTTAGTTTTTTGCCAAACTAGCCATGTTGAATAATACTTGTAGTTGTAAATATAACTCAAATGTTAGCGAAATTAGTTTAAATTGAAAACTATGCGTAATTGCAGTCGACGACGTAAGCGTCCACAGAACAAAAAAACACAAGTGAATAGTTAGCTTCCCGCCCCTCCCACCGCCGCCTGCTCCCACTTACTCCCATTTGGTAAGAAATTCGAGCGAAATCTATCTCTCTCTTTCTCTCTCCCGCGCAATCTGTTGCATTTACGCGGCACCGATAGCCCGTTCACGATGAACGTTGTTACTTTGACCTCAAATGCAGACAAAAAAAAATTGTTTCCATTATGTACCTCAATTTTCAATTAATGCCTTGCCCAAATAATTTTGTTGCGTGATATCAATGGCACGCGTGCCATTGGTTCACCGGCCCTGCTCTAGACTGTGTGGTGACCTAATCCATTCCATCTGCGAGCCAGTTGTCATTCATTATCGGCATTTCATGTGGAGACCTGTCACCAGCTATTGTGAATGCACGATTTCAAAAACTACCCACCAGCATCAAACGTAAGACTGTTAGCGTGACCGAACCTATGGTCTCTCGCAACAATAAACCTTCACCTCAACCGACACTTCCATCCAAGCCATAACTCGGCGAAGAGTTAGCGCAGTTGTGTTTCCCATCATCAGTGGAAGTCGCGACTGGCAGAGGTTCTATCGCAATCAACAGACTCGCCAGTACTAATTACATGTGGGAAAGATGATAAGAGACACATTTTTGAAGACTTATTAGAAGCACTTTAAAGAAAAACCATTTAAGTAATGGAAAATTGAAAAATAACTTGATGTTGTTTTGAAACCAAATAATTTGTAAGTTGGTTATGTTGAGTTAAAAAGAAGAGAATACTATTATACATTGTATAATATTTGGAAGTGAAAAAAAATTGTTGATTGGAAAAAAAAATTAAGAATTCCACATATTTTTGTCTATGCAGAACATTTCAAAATAATGTTTTCTCTCTTGAAAATACAAATGTATGCATGGAGGAAAGCAATGTATGCATGAAGGGAAGATGAAGGAAGAATTGTTTTGCTGTAATAATGTAATTTATAGGTGAATAAATATTTATAAAAACAAAAATTTTTAATTCCTCAAAAAATAATTTTTGTGTCACGAAAGGATTATATATATATATAAGCACATTGAACTATTCAGAAACTTGCAAATGGTATGTGTATTAAAAAATGAAACTAAAAAGTAAAATAGTAATATTCGAAAATATTCCGGAAAGTATAAAGTCATATGTGTCTAACAAACAAACCAATAAGCATGTGGTTATAACAAGCCAAAACAAAATTATCTGAACTAAATGTATTCAGAAATACCACCTTCCGTTCAGAGGGACAAGAGCGTATGCGTATTTAAGGGGAGGGTCGTTTAGGCCTTAGCCATTCCTGAATAAAAAAATGGGGACAGAAAATAATTTAGACAATGACAAAAAAAGTCGATGACATAGAATCTTAACAGAGGTTGTAAAATGTATGTGGCGCAGGATGTAACAATGCATACATAAAAAGTTTATGGTGTCTCTCTTCAAGCCTAAAATTCATTCAACGAAAATTGTCCAGCCACAGAACTGACGAACACAGAAAGCAATAAGAAATAGTTAGAAACATGAGAATGATGCTTCTGTCTTCTGAGCTAAATCTCTAAAATGGAGAAAAAACTATAACAAAAATAATTATTTAAAACGACATACAATTATTGTACAAGTTGTTTCACAAATCAGCGGCAAAAATCGTCTTGTGGATACAACAGTCGCTCTTTACGTTTACGAATACAACTCAGGTACAGTTTTTCTAGAAGATGCATTAGAAAATGTTTTAATACAATATGTAAAAGATTATAACTTTTATTTAAATGTAGACATGCCAGAAAAATATTGGGAAAACCTAGAGACGTGTATATTTATTGTTGACTACACTATTCACTAATAAAAGCGATAGATTACGAATGATAAAACTGACGACAGTGTTACTAGCAGCTCACTACAGTTTCAACACACTGCAAAATAGACCGCCGCGCAGAAAATCTAAGTCAAAATACACTACCTTGACTATCTTGCCGGCAACTATATTGGGCCTGCCTGCAGTGGACGCAATATGCTTCGTCATCGCCCTCAAAAACTACCATTAATGTTCCATAATCTTGGATATAATGAACATTTATTCATAAAATACCTCGCATATGACACCAAACATCCCAAATTCAGAGGAAAAATTAATAACATTCAGTCAGATAATTGGGGACAAATTCAGTAATCAATTCATAAATACGTACAGAATAATGTCTGCCAGTCTCGCTATTCTCACGCAGAACCTGCCTGCCTCCGAATTTAAAACTAGGGAGACTTTTTCAGCACTGAAGATATGGGGCTAGTTGTAAGAAAGGGTATCTTTCCTTACGACTATGTTGACTCGTGGGAGAAGTTAGAAGAGATGCAGCTGCCCGCTAAGGAAGCCTTCCACAACCGACTCACTCACTAGCAGTGATATTAGTGACGTGGACTGTGCCCATGCAAAAAATGTATGAAGTAAATTTGGATGTTGCACACTGGGAGAATATTCTGAAATCTACCTGAAGATGGATATCTTGCTTCTCACTACGTTTTTGAGAATTTCCAGGGGCTGTGAATAAACATATATGAGTTGGACTGTGGTCATTATCTGAGTGCCCCCGGATTTTCCTTTGATGCCATGTTGAAAAAGACAAATGTGGACTTATAACTGCTTACCGAATATGACATGTGCCTATTCATCGAGGCTGGTATCTGGGGTGGCGTAGCTCAGTGTGTTAAACATGTTTGTGCACCAAATAACAGACAGAATTCTACCACACATGAGGCAGAGAAACCGTCAAAATACCTCCAGTATGTAGATGCCAACAATTTGTATTATTGGGCGATATCATCGCCCCTACATATTCGGGATTTAAATGTGTGAGCACCGACCTGGATGTGATGGTTGTACCAGACAATGGTGATGTAGGCTACATACTGGAGGCGGGTGTACAGTACCCTGCCAGTGTACACAGAGAAAATAAATATTTACCATTTCTCTCCATCAATGAGTGCCCTCCCCCCTTTCCAGGAAACCAGCAGACACAATGAATGACAACTCTGGGAGATAAGAAAAATTATATAGCGAACTATGTAGATTTGAAACAAGCAGTTGAGCACAGTCTACAAGTAAATAAACAAGATGCATGGCATGGTTGATACCTTACATTGATATGAATACCAAAACTCGCCAAATTGCTACTAATTACTATCAGAAAGATTTCTTCCAGCTCGCCAACAATGCAATGTTTGGTAAGCTGATGGAAAATAAAAGTAAGAGGCAGAATATAGAATTGGTATGAATGGAAAAGAGAATTTAAAAACTGATTGCAAAACCATATTTTAAGGACAGGATAATTGATGATGAAAATCTATCATTGATCAAAATGAACAAAGAAAGTATTCGGTTCGACAAGCCTATATATGCAAGATTGGCAGTACTAGACTTATCAAAGACCTTGATGTATCGTTTCCACAATAATGTCATAATGAAGAAATATAATGAAAATATTTATTTGGCATATATGGATACTGGCAGCTTTATTTATGAAATCGTGGATGTGGGCTTTTACGAGGATTTAACCTAAGATCCATCATTCAAGATGGAATTTGACACGATTGCCTATCCCCTCACTCATCCATGCTCTTCGCCCACTAACAAGAAAGTGGTGGGCAAATTAAAGGATGAGTGTAGTGGGGATGAGATGCATAAATTTGTTCTCTGAAGGCTAAATTGTATAGCTACAAATGCACCAGCAAAACTATCAAAAATGCTAAATGCATCCAGGAATCTAAAAATTAAAAATAAGTTAACATTTAATACGAATGTATTATAGCAACAAACACAAATAATAGTTTGTGTAAATACTATCAGATAACACTATCATAAGATATATACCGAGTGCAGTAATAAGCTAGCACTGCCTTGGATGGATGACGAAAGACAATTAATGGATGACTGTGTTCATACTCTACCCTAAGTTTATAAAGAGTAACTTAATAATTTTTTTATCGTGATAAACATTATGAAATGCAAATATCTCTTTCCATTTATGTTGAAGCAGAGGTCATTTCATTCCCATATCTATATTATTTCTCACAATTGATCGAAATGTCTAAATTTTAATAGTTTAATGTTATTTATTGCTTTCAAGTTATTTTTCTAGCAGGTGTTGTGGTTTTCATGTAAACAACGGTTTAAACCACATACATAATATTAACTTGCAAGGCAGTCGATAAAAGTAAACAAAAAATGGCAAATTCTGATATTTAAAATAAATTTATTTAAAATTATGTATAAAGGAAAACATAAATCTCTGTAGTACCTCTGGACGTGTATGTTGTGTAGCTCTGGTTACAACATCTAGGGAATTGTATGCATGGGCTTGGTTTTAGGCCTCGTGCAAGTGCCCAAGTGCATGCATACAGTAAAGGTGAGGACAACAGACAACGTTGGAATTCCACCTGAAGAAGACCATTACTGAAGAAACTATTAAATTCATTATTGTTCAAGAATACGTCTTTGTAATAAGTAATTTTTTAAGTAAATTTGACTTTTGAAATTACAGTGTGTTTTATTTCTAAGATATAGTTACCCTTTTATTCATACAAGACAAGTAAAGTAACTTGTTTACTGACAATTATTCATATGTACAAGTATGAAGAAAACTTTTTTACAAGTGTTTGTAAAATAAGTGTTACATACTATTTCTCATTTAGGTACTCTAAAAGAAAAAAAATCAGAATTTGGTATGTTTATAAAGAAAAATATAAATTCAGGATTGATCACCGCGGTGTGCAGGCAAGGACTTGCTCTTACATTCTGGTCTGTGGTAAATGTGTCATTGGAAAATGTTGAGACTTAAATACTGGAAGCTAACGGTATTGCTTACGACAGGGTGTAGGCGTGCACTTCTTATGTATGGAAAGCACTCTGCTGATGTATAATTTGTTAACCTACTAACAAAAAAATGATTTACTTACTATTATTTATGCATACAAGTATAAAGAAAATGATTGCAGTAACTAAAATAAAAGAGTACTTAGCATAGTTATGGATTTGAAATATCGCATTGCTGATTAGATCCATTTTATTAGTGAACTATCCTTCCCGACATGAGTTTTCATCTCACACTTATTATATATTTCATTATCTCTCGAATACACGTGCCTATACTGTTTCTAATTTATATTAATGAAAAATTCAGAACACTGGTTATAATTATAAAAAAATTAAAAGTTATTTACATTGCCTTATAAACATGCCTGCAGCAGGTGTTAACACAACAAATACATAACTCTCGTATAGACATATCCATGCCTATAACCTATGGGGAAATAATAATTTATATATAAATTATAACATAGCATGAAGTATCATGACAGGGCAATGAACTAGAACATTCTAGGGTGGAATGACAAAGCATGATAGACAGAATTTCAGAGCATAAAAGGTGGAATGACAGAGCATTAACTGGAAAATTCTAGAAACAAGATAGTGGCTGTGATACAATAAAATATGGTGTACGGCTACGATGCTCCGGAGCCTGCAGCCTGTGTACCAGATCACTACGAAGGTTGAGGTCAAGATCAAGGTCAAAGGTAAAGGTTGGGTTGGCAGATTTTTAAGGAAATTCAAGAAATTGTAAGGTAAAATCTAGAAATTTTAATTTTCTTCTGGGGAAACGGGAAATTTAAGGTTAATGTCGAAGGTCGATGTGAAGGTCTCCTCTCGTCCTCTGCCAAATGCCACTGATGGTCCTCTGCCAGATGCCACCACTGGTCCTCTGCCAGATGCCATGTCCATCCGACCTCCGAAACCCCAAGCCCCTGTGACAGGTCTCTAATTTTTTAACTAAACTCTATTAGGCCTAAATAGTTTCGTAGGTGCATCACACTAAGCTGAATTGTTTGCATGGGTACCATTCGATAAGTAATACACTTGCATACGTAAAACATATATATTGACATGGCCTACCACAGTACAGTATCTTCGCCAAAATCGAAAAAAAAAAATTGGTATATTGCTTCCCGAGATATGGCATTAAACCTTTATTGTTTAATGTGTGGCTATCTTACGAAATGGTGGAGAAATTAGGGTTTTCATAGACAAATTTTATGGATGTAATAAATAATGTCAGCATACAATGTTAAATTGAAATTAGTTTTGTAATTTCGTGGATAAAATATTGTTTGTCAAAATTATTATATTGGTGCCATTTTGAAAACAAAAGTGTTCTACCCTCTTAAAGTTCATCAATTTACAATTTACATGATTTAATTGTTTCCCAATTTAGGTAGAATTCTGTTTTTTGTATAGAGTTATCGCATAGTTTTAATTTTCAAATGATACTATTTTACAAAATGGTGGACATAAAGGTTATGTATTTACCCATTTTATGGTTGTAATAAATACAGCCAGCATACAAAGTTGCATTGCAACTGATTACATGGTTTCGACGATAAAACATAAAGCTAAAATAACTAAATGGCCGTAATTTTAAAAATAAGATTCTGAACTTTTTGAAACAATTTACTTAATTTAACATACTGCAGTACTACTTGTTTACAATATTTGCTAGGAATAGGTAAATTGTTTCCCGAGATATAACATAAAAGCTTTATTTATTCACATGGCACTATCTTACAATAGAGAACTAAAGAGGCTCCATAGAGACACATTTTATATTTGTTATATGTACTCCCAGTACACAAAGTTAAGTTGGAATGGATTATATGGTTTCAAAGTTATAGTATACTATGCTAAAATGGCTAGATGGCCGCCATTTTCAAAATATGTTTGACTTACTTAGAACATATTTGTATATATCAACTACCGCAGTACTACTTTGCCATATTTGTTAGGAATTGGTGAATTGTTTCCCGAGATGCAACATAAAAGCTTTATTTAATAGTGTGGACAAAAAGAGGACAAAAGAGGCTCAGTGCAGACACATTTGATGTTTGTTATATATACTTCCAGCATAAACAAAGGTAAGTTGGAATGGTTTGCATGGTTTCGAAGATATAGTTTACTACAATAAAATGGCTATATGGCCACCATTTTGAAAAAAAGGGTCTGAAATACATAAAACATTTGCATATATCAACAGCCGCAGTACCGCTTGTCTGTGAAATTTAGTAGCATTCTGTCTAAGGTTTTCCGAAATATTTCAAAAAAGCTGTATTAATTTACGTAGCACTATCTTACAAAATAGCTGACTAAAGTGTTTGTTGTTGGGCATATATGATGCTTGTAATAGATATTGTCAGCATACAAGATTTGGTTGAAATTCGTTAAATGGCATGGTAAATGTACCAAATAAACCTCAAATATTAGTATGTTCGCCATTTTGAAAATAAGTGTTTTATTACTTTTAAATGAATAAATTTGCAACACCTACACTAGTACTAAGTACTACTTACATGCAAAATTAGGTGAAATTGGAAGAGTAATTTTCGAGATATAACATAAAATTCTAATGTTTAATGCGGTGCTATCTTCCAAAATGGCGGACCAATAACAATATCCACCTCTGACTTCAATGCTTACACCTTGCGTTGTCAGACTACAAAATTTTGTTTAAATCTGTTGAATGTTTTCCGAAATATGTCATATCACCCGCTATTTTGATAGTAAACGCCTGGCGTGGTCGAAAACTATAAAAGTCAGGTGTACGTACTTAGTACAATATGTGTACCGAGTTTGGTGAAATTCTGTCCTCCCGTTCAAAAATCGAAAGGGAGGACACACATGCACAGACACACATAAAGACACTACATGCACACACACACACACACACACACACACACACACACACACACACACAGGAAAGTGATCTCATAAGCCTTTCTTTCCTTCGGAAAGTAGGCTAATAAAAGGAAACATATTTGTTGTTTGAGTTCTAATAGTCCAAGGAATGTGATTCGAACTCGTACGTACTCAACATAATGTTGTGAGATGATATAAGGTAATCTAATTGATAATATGTAAATCAATTTTGATGTGACGCTTTCAAGAAGGGATTAGTAAAAGGGGATGAACCATTGCTGAAATAAGACTCGTGAAAATTGAATAAACAGTTTATGCGGAATCACAAGAGAATGTTTTGCCTATATACAGGTCTTACACGATTGACTGTTTCGGCTGCCCTTGTGTTGTTGGCTGGCGCGAGCTGAAGAGACTTGCGAGGACGCCGCGATATGCAAGGATGGACACCAGCTTGGTGGCGGGGCCATTTCTCGTCAATCAGTCGATCCAAAAGAGTATTGGCTGTTTAATTTAACATTTGGATGTACACGTAGTTGCAGTAGTGTAAGCTCGGGACTTTGAATAATTCAGTAATGGGAACTACCTGACAAGGGGTACAATGAATTGTCGGGACAAGATACAAGACACTGGGCGAGACTCTATACCGATTACATAGCCACATGAAGCTTATTTTAATTCTTATTGGTTTTCGACTAAAACCCGAAAGTCAAATACGATACGTGGAATGAACAGTATAAGAGTGTCAGCCGATGAAATAGTGAAGAGATTGAAGAGATTTGGGCGGCTCTTATCAACAATCGGGCGAAGAAAGAAGTTCACTACAGTAGAGGCCCGATACAAATTATTTTTAATTTTTGTTACTCTTACTCGGTATGATGTGTCCAATCAAATCTAAAGAAATACAAATGATTCGTCAAGTTATTTAAGGTTAGGAAACTTTTAAGTTTCCTAATCATCGACTAACCTTATATAACTTAAAAGCCAAGTTTTAAAAATATCGTGAGAGACATTCAGACAGTTCGACATGATAACAGATAAAATAACACCAATACATATCAAGCTACATTCGTATAGTTTTATCGTACTTGTCAGCCAAATGACAGTTCCTTGAACTGAACGAATCAGTATATTCGATCCCTAAAGGCATAAGCTTTGCATTCTGAGCTGTCTTCTGCAAATTTCACATGACAGCGATAAGGTACCAGAAGTAACAGGACAGATAAGAATGACGGACTCTAAAATAATGATATCGTAGGTGTTACTCTGATACGCTTGTCCAACCTAGTTTCAGTGCGTAGGAGTGCCGTCACTGAGTGCTTAACACTAAGTCAAGGTTGGTTTACAATTCAACAGTGAAGAATTGAGGCTTCTACTTATGAGTGAGTGAGTGAAGAGATTTGGGCGGTTCTTAACAGAGCCGATGGGGGTGATTGCGGTGAGAATGGAGCAGCACCGAAATGAAAGGACGGGGAAGGGGGAGATCCCCGAGAAAACCCACTGACCAGCCACATCGTCCAGCATTATTCCCACCATTGAAAATCCGAGAGTGACCCAGCAGGCGATTGAACCCGATTTGCCTTGGTGGGAGGCGAGCAGGCTAACCGCTCAGCCACCGCAGCCCCCCTTGTAATTATGATTCGATAAGTGCACATAAAATAAGTTTATCAGGTTAAGATTGATTTAGCAACTGCTAAGTCTAGCCGAACAGAATCTAAAGAAACAAAAACAGCCGATAAATCTTGGAATAATTGACAAGGATGGAGATTATTTACATATATTTAATTATCTGTGTTTATTACATGTGTAATTATTTTATAAAACTCGTGATTTATTATACAATGGATCACAGATGCCAACATTGCGCAGTTGTGCCAATAATTATGAAATATTTTAAATAACAGCAAATTTAATTACTTCTTCCAATATCTAAAACATAAGGAAAAGTTCTTTCAATACACGAGAGTACTGGCACACGATTTAATAATTCATTGTATACGATTTCGCGGCACGACATAACCTAAATCCAAGACGTAAATACAGTTTTCCACCAACAACAACTGTCGCTGTGCTCTTATTGGTTACTTCGTCTTGACATGTACTTGAAATATAAAATATAACCATTTCTTAAGTCATGCCAAAAACTCACACGATCCGTACACGACCCGAACACTGAAGCCATAAGCTAATAACTTTGAAAACATCACGTCGTATTTTAAGTACTCGGTTTACATTACTGTTAATTCAATTGTAATTCCCCCTTCACAAAGAAATATCATTGCAGAGAACAACATTTTTGATTGGAACTGTACATCGCTATGGCGCTCTATCATATGTCTGAACCAATAAAAATGCGTTTGTGATTTCATGTTACTGGCAGTAGTATTTTCTATTCGCTGTGTCTTCGCACGTACTGAATCAAACCTTTGGAAAATCACCCGGTGTATGACCTGTCTGGTTGCTTCCTAAATATGGCATGTATCACAAATGTTTTATACTTATACTAGCTGACCCGGCAAACGTTGTTTTGCCATAAAAAGTATTTCTAGTCATTATAGTATTAGAAAAAAATAACTATAACTTATTGTAAGTGTGTGAGGATGTGGTATATAAGTGGAAGAGGCATGGAGCTCTGTGGACGATGACGGAATATAAAATTAACAAAACACCAAACATTTATAATTTTAATTCATAAAAATTTGTTTATTATATAACACGTGCTCGTGGCACGTGTTGAGTACTGTTGAGTTTATATAAAATTAATTAAATAACTGAACGTGAGAACTACACTTATATATTAGATAATTTAATAAATATTAATAAAATGGAAATACAAACAATTACAGCTTTGCGATCAATAATAAAGTTAATTAAGAAGTACACTTAATTATTGAAAATATAATTGTAAACACGTCACTACTACGATCTGAGCACAAATGAATAAGAGAAAGGTTATTGTGTGAGAGATAGTGGAGACCGGCTACTCCGTGCTGTGTCACTGGGAGACACCTGGTGGGAATAAATTGTAACCTAGATCGATAAATGATCGATGATAATTGATCAGTTATCGACCTAGGGTAAAATTTATTAATTTACTAATATCACTTTAAAAAAGTAATCGTTGGTGGTAGAAGGGTGAAAATTTAGGAAGGTATGTATTTTTTGATGCCACATCATAAAAAAATAAAAAATAAAAATTTTGTTCAAACAATAAAAAAAAATTGTTTAGGGGTGGCCACCCTTATTACTTAGGGGTGTAAAAAATATATATAAATCTATTCTCAGACCTACCGAGTATACATAAAAAATTTCATAAAAATCGGTCCAGCCGTTTCGGAGGAGTTCAGTGACTAACACTGTGACGGGAGAATTTTATATATTAGATAACATAAAATTACCTAAATTTGGGTCAATTGAATTTTTCCTTATACTTGATCTATAAATTACAATTTTTCATTTATAAATAATATGAATAAAGACAGAGAGAAAATATAGCTGTGGCGGTAACGCCTAGTAAGAAATAGTTTTTATGGAAAATATCATTTTCCTGAGTGCGCACGAATGCGGTGCGTTGTCCCTACGGTGTATTTTTCTAAGTTTTATTTGTATGAGGCGGAGAAATATCCTGAAAGTAGAACTTTAGCAGGGCTTCAGAAAAGTTGGAACGTATTCTCAACAACGAATTATATCTCCAAAACGTGAGGGGCCTCCCTCATTGGGCGGTGTTATGTATTTTTTTTTTACAAGGCAGTCCATTAAGGCCCCTACGTGTTCAATTTCCCATATACAGGACACTGTGACTGAAAGGGATGATAATACCGAGGTGAAGTAACCATTTACACCGCTTACTCCAGCTCTACACGCCAGCAAAATTTTTAGGAGGGGGAGTAGGTTCTAGGTGTGTGCAAGATTCTAGGCCTATACGTCCTACAAACAAGAATCAGATGTCGTAGGAACATGCATCAATCGGCCAAGTAAGATTTCGGAGGGCCAAGCCAGCATTTGTGGCCTGGCCCTCACCTCCATTTGAACTAGGACTAAGCCCGTGGAAGGATCATGGTAAACAGGCGAGGCTGCCAGAGGTAACCCATGACGAGTTGCCCGAGGGCAGGCGATGTCTTAATTTAGCCCACTTCCCCTTGCTGTCCTCTGTGCTAGGCAGCTTGATGTAGGTGTAGTACGCCAGCAAATGGCATTGCTTACCAATAGCATGTTCGAAAGCCGTTCGCCAATCAGTGTCTGGTAACAAACTCACTAGCAGGCAACCCAGCCAATAGGGAACCTTCCGCAGCATACAGTAGCCATTCAGACGTAAGGCCCTTTTCCAGAACCTCTAGCACCCATTCTGAGAATGAGTACTCCCACATCAAAGGGACTGCCACGCCATTTCGTCTGTGTACTTACCTTACGTGTGATGTCATCATGCTGGGACCTCTTGTGCCCGCGCATCACGACGACACAGGGTAGATAGGTACACAGATACGAGATGGCGTGGTGTGGAGAGATTTGGGTGGCCCGTTACATCGAGGTCTTGAGAGCCGAAGAGGGTCAAGCGTGTTGAGTATGGAGCAGCGCCGGAATGCAAGTGCGGAGGAAACGGGAGATCCCCGAGAAAAAAAAAACCGCCGACCAACGGAATCGATTCCCACATGTTAAAATCCTGGAGCGACCCAGCCGGGAATAGAACCCGGTTCGCCTTGGTGGGAGACGACTAGACAAGCCAGTACACCACCCCAGCCCTGTACGAAATGGCGTGGCTGTTCCTTTGATGTGGGCGTCCATTCTCTAATTGGTTGCTCGAGGCTCTCGGAATGGGCCTTATCTCTGACTGTATACTGCTTGCTGCGAAACGTTTCTTATTGGCTGGGCAGCCGGCTGATGAGTACGTTACTAGGTGCTGATTGGCGAAAGGCGTTCCAACATGTTTTTTGATCAGTAACACAATTTTGTTGACGTGTGCGACCGTACTTCGGGTACAAGCGACTGTTTCGCCTCTGTGTTCTTAAGTACTCTCTGACGTCATGTCAGTGAGCTCAGGCAGGTCAAAGACGTCCCTTCTCGATAAATGATTTTTCTCTCTTGCCCATGTAATATACATGAATACAGTACACAGACGCAAGTTAAGTGGGACGGGGAGAGGCATAATGCGTCATTACTTGATTCAGCATTGCGTGCATAAACAAACATGGTTTAACAATGTCTAAACGACGCATGGGATGTGGGTTAATTAAACAAAATTATCCTCATATGATATCCATCGCTCCTCACTGTGTGTCGCAGAAGTCCTGGCTCATACTGTAGCATGTATGTTACGATCATGGTAACCGGCTGGCTTTTCCCAAATGCACAAGTGATTTTTCATCGCCATTTTCTGTAGGCGCACAACTGAAATTTCGAGGGGGTGCAGGGAAATAATCGTTGATAACACATACGTCAGTAATACAGAACTTGTTCTCGTTTAGAATTGTAAGTATTGAAATACTATGTTATAAACTAAATTCGTTTAAATATTGAAACAATAATATGCATATATACAATTTTGTGCTCTGAATGATTATACGGTGAAAATGGATTTTTCTCGCCCCCCATCCCTGACGTTGTAGCACTAAAACGCTGTTCAATTTTATGAGTATGCAGTACTTTTCCATTTCCTCTCCCATTACATTAGCATCATTATTACTCCCAAAGTCAGACAGGAGCAAAGTACATTTTTTATAAATAAACTTATGGAGGCGACTAAAACATGTATAATCCTTGATGATCTAGTTCATAGAGTAAAAAAAAGTAAACGTTCGACGTCCTAAAAATAAAAAATAAAGAGAATATATTGGTCTAGACACCAGTGTCAAATGTTCAGTGTGAGATGTTGCTCTGAACAATTTGTAAATCTAACGTAGCGCAAATCCATTGACTTACAGTCATTAATCAGGATGTATGCTCCAGGTAGTGTAAATTGAGATAGTGTCAGCTCTGCGATATAAAAGTGATTGAAATCTCTTCTGAGAAATCGATAGCAACAGATAAATGCACAATTAAGCTAGGTAGCACAAATTGCACTACATGAGACACGTAACGGTATACTGAAATCAGTATATGTATGAAGTAACGTACCTTCGCTATGCACAAAAACAGTATTGGTGCAGTTATAATATTCATATGAAAGCCTGAATTGAGAACACTACGATAATGATCTTGGCAGGAGGCATTCGTGGCAACAGTATTACTGATCTAGACTTATTGGCTGAGGCCACGTCTGTTTGTCGGCTTCTCCCAAAGTTTCGGTGTATCTCGACAAAGCCATCTTCAAGAGAGTATTCCCTTCAAAATGGCTGAGACAAAGCATCCGAACATTTCGGGAGAAGCTGAAAAAAGACGTGACGTCAACCAAGAAGCCTAGATTAACTGCAACATTAACATATATAAATAGTTATTTATTTCATTTATACAGAATACATTAGTTCAGCCCTCTCAAAATTTGTTTCGAGTTTACTTCAAACAGAATAAGTAGCACTGGCGAAAGGTCAAATATAATTTGAAAATTCATAACTTTTAAGGTAACAACAATACCCATTATTGGTACCGCAAATAAAAACACTTCGCTTACTAAATTTAGTGAAACACTTGGTGAAATATTTCTGCTAATCTTTGTTGTAACTTAACACACGATGACTACGAAAATATCACCTTGCCGCCAAATTGTGTTGCCAAAGCGTTTACCATATACGGGTTTATAATATTTTATTATAAACATAAAAACTAAATATAATTTCTTGTGTATTTCTAACTACCGAAAAATACCTGTGTTTAACGCAACTAATAAACCGCAACATAAAACCGCGACTCGCTTTATCACTTGTTATATAATTTACAGAATGCACAAATAGGTACATCTTGCAGCGAATTATGTTCATTTCACTCTACGTATTGGTGTGCGGAAGATGAACTTCATAGAAGACGTTGCCGAAAGTTCGTAGGACGTTTCTATAATCCATTCGCGGTTACTTCACACTTTTCTGAAACCCTGATAAACTTCTACTTCCAGGATATTCCTCCGCCTCTTGCAAGCTAAAACTTAACCAAATATCGAAAATTACACTAAACGACCACTTTTGTAAGCCATTTTGAAAGAGAGCACCTTATGTAAAAATAAATAATTTTTATTATATCTCGAAAACTACTAAACTAATTTTCAACAAATTTGGCACGTAATAGGTTGGGTAAATATACGTAATTATACTTTATTAGACAATTATTTTCAAAATGACTGCCATATAAATATTTTATATTTATTTGGTATAACTGCCATACCATTTAACCAATTTTGTACGCTGGCTGTATCTCTTAAAAGAATCAAATAATCCAAAAATAATGTTTGTCCGCCTTTTGTATGATAGTACTACATGAATAAATAACGTTTTTGTGTTGTTTCTCAGAAATCAATTGATAGATTCCCACCAAATTTGGTAATTAAGTAGTACTGCCGCATTTGATATGTACAAACATGTTTCAAGTATCTCTGGTACCTATTTTAAAAATTGCGGTCATCTAGATATTTTACCATAGTATACTATATCTTCGAAACCATTTAATCAATTCCAACATATCTTTGTATCTGGGAGTATATATAACAATCATTATATGTGTCTACGTGGAGCCTCTTTTGCTATCCATTTTTAAGATTGTGCCACACGAATAAATAAAGGTTTTTTTGTTATATCTCGGAAAACAATTTGCTGATCACTATAAAATATAACAAACCAGTAGTACTGCGGTAGGTTATGTTAACTGATAAGTTTTAGGTATGACAGGCACTTATTTTCAAAATGGCGGCTATATAGAAATTTTAGTTTTGTACGGTATATCGTCGAAACCATGTATATCATTCCAATCAAACATTGTATGATGGCTGTATATATTACAACAATCAAATGTGTACTTACAAAGTCTCTTTTGCCAGCCATTTTGTAAAATAGTATCACTTGATCATTAAAAATAATTTGAAATCCGAAAAAACAACTGATTTCTACCAAATTTGGCAAACAATCTTTACTATAGCAGGTTATGTGAACTGATAAATTTTGAGAAGGTCAGACAAACATATTTTTTAAATGTTGGCAATATAAACATTTTAGCTTCAAATTTTTTATCTACGAAAATGCAAAACAAATTTAAACCTAACTTTTTATGCTGACAGTATAAGTTATATCTATCAAAATTGTCTCACCAAAGCCTCATTTCTCCTCCATTTTGTACGATAGCCCCACATGAAATAATATAGTTTTTATCCCGTATCTCGGGAAACAATCAACCCAATACTTTCAAATTTGGCGAAGAAATTGTAATGTGGTAGGCTATATTAATGTATATGATTTAAGTATGCAAGTCTCTTATTTTCTGAATAGCGCCTATACAAACATTTTAGCTTAGTGTGCTTTATCTACGAAATTATAACAGATTTAAATTTAACTTTGGATATTTAATCTATGACAATAATCAAATGTGCTAATTTATAAATTTGTGCCCATCATTTATGAAGATTGTCACATGATCTCTGGAGGTTTTTTTGCCGTATCTCGAGGACCAATCAACCGATATGCATATAGACAATGTTTTGTAAAGTATTGTCGAGTGAGAAAATTGAAGATTTGGTTGCACTTGAGGGATAATTCGACTAGTTTCTACAAAATTTTGCATACCTGCAGAATGGCATGTAAAGTTACATCATTTAAATGGGGTCAGACAATGATTTCAAAATGGTGGCCACATAATTATTTCCACGTGCTTGGCCTATATATTTAAGAATTTAACAATTTCAATCTAGCATTTTATGCTGGCTATCTATTACAGTCATAGTGTACAGAATCTATAATAAGCAATTTTGTTACATAGTCCCATTTAAGAAAATAAGGTTTTTATTGCTATATCTCGGAGACCAATCAACCGATTTCCAACGAATTTTCTCACACAAGTAGCGTTACGGAAGGCCATGTAAACTTGTGTGTTTTAGTGGCTCAGGCACTTATTTTCAAAATTATGGCACAGTTAATATTTCAGGTTAATGAACTCTATCTTTCACAAAATTACACTGATTACATCCGAAGTTGATGCTCCGAATCCTACATCAATGATGCAGTTGATTGCAAGCTAGCTTTATTTAAGAGTTTTACTGAATTCCAACCCAGGGTAAGTCACTTTATTTTAAGAGTCTTTGTACTGTTTCACAAGTTTTTGGTTTCATCGCTAATTGTATTGCTGTTAATGAGATGGCAACGCCTAACTACAAACTAGGCTTTCAAGAATTTCACTAAAATTGGTTTCCATCCATGTAGAGGAAAGTAGGTTCATTAGTTATCAGTAACTTCTGGTTATTCACATTTATTATAAATTAAATATTATAATTTATAAATCAAATATAGGTAAAACATCAAATAAACCAAAAATATAATTATTTAATTTAACAGAGGTATAAAACGCTTGTAATAATGGCATTTTTAGGAAGTGATTAAAAACCCGTCATACATGGGGTTCTTTTTCAAATTTTTTATTTAAAAAGTGTGAAGAAACCACGAATACACTATATTTCTGGGAAAATTCAGTAATTCCAGTCCATTACTGGCCTTCCGTAAATCGAATTTTGAAGACTTCTGATTGATTAGCTACTTTCTTCTGAGTATATATGCGGATAATTTTTGTGAACTTAGCAATACAATTACGTGTGCTTATTTCATAGGACTGCACGTCAATTAATAATAGTAATGATTTTGGTTTACGCACTCTGCATGCCTTCCGGAACGTCAACGTAACAGAGTAGATCACATCACAGAGACAAAATGACGTGGTGGCTCCTTTAATATGGGTGAACCCATTCTCTGATTGGTTCTGTGCGTAGCTCTGGTAAGGGCCCTGTGTCTGATTGGCTACTGCATGCTGCATAAGTCCCCCCCCCCCCTACTGGCTGGACTACGGACTGGCCAATAGGTTCCAACATTCTGCTGGAAAGTGAGGCCATTTTTGTGGTATGTGCGGTTCGATTTCGCTGTGTGATGGGTGTTTGACTTGTGTATTCTTAAGTGCTCTGTGCCTAACCGCTACTGCGATTTTACGCTCCGGACACTCACAACACGACCTAGTTGGCGGCACAATTGAACGGCGACAGGATTGAATGTGGATTTGACAACGCCCACAACACAGACATGCATTTTTACTCTTGCTGCTGTTCTGCTGTCAAGTGGAAGCTTCCCCCGGTGGGCGAGCTAGCGGCCGCCCGCTGGGGGTGACTGGCCTCGGGAGAGTCCATTCCATAAAGGAAGGTCAGCCCGATTGCTGGACACAATACACCCCCCCTCCCCCATCTTAGGCAGGACAGTTTATCTGCTAACACACATCAGGGTTGAAGCGCATTTCAGCAATTCGGCACATGCAGTTGTCGCGGCCATCTAAAACCGGTACCCTACACGAAAATAAAGGTGGAAATAAACACAACACAGAAGATATGGAGTGTGTCCAAACGAGTATGAACATGCCTGGCTAAATTCACTGACTATCGGCAATAATCACCTTTTTTCCAACATGTTAAAAGTCCGGCTATGGTTAGAAACCGAACTACAGCGATGTCAAGAGCCATCGTTAAGAAATCTACGCCGGAAAATATTAACGGCAGTCACAAAGTATTTTGTAAAAATTCACCACGTCAAAATTTTTATGGTAAACACGATAATTATTGTATTCGTTGACAAACTGTGCGATAATGATTACAAAAATGTATGTTACTTTTGCATTCACTAACATAATCTTTTTTGAACAGAATAATTTTATCTCTTACCACAACTCACAACTTTTATTATTTATTTTTTTGCAATCGTGAGAGATTCCTCTGTTATCCTAGAATGACTGAACTTTTAAAACAATATATAAGAAGCGAAATGCCACGTGTTCACTGGACACCAACCACACGCCCTGGGAAAGTATCCATGTGCCCCGGCAACATGCCGCGGGTCCATCCACCAATCAGCGCCCAGAAACAAAACTGCCAATAGGAAACCGTGCTCAACACGGCGTAGCCAATGAGAAACCATGCTTGTTCCGCATCAACACGCAGCCAATCAAAAACTCATCACGCAGGCGTCAAGGGCACCGTCACTTCACAGAGTAGCTTAGAAAACAGGCGAAACAACAGTTTATACCGCGAACTCAAGTCACATGCACCTGCGAAACGGAATCACTGGCCATCAACATGCTGAAACGTCGTTCGCCAATCAACGCCTGGTAACCTCCTCACCAGCATGCAACCCCACCATTATGGAACCTTCCGAGGCATGCAGTAGCCAGGCACAATGCCCATTCCCAGGACTGCAGCCAATCAGAATGGGTACACCCCTGTCAAACGTCATGCAATTTCGTCTCTGGTACTCCTCTGCTCTGTGACCACTTCATGTAACTTCTGTTTACATCCCTGATATGTGGCCAAAACATGTGATCGCCATATTTAGTGGCTATTGCTCATAACCTGGAGGTTTTGCAAGTCAGAAATAGTAATACGATACTGAATATAATCTTGCTGAACGATGCCACTGACTGGCAGGTTTTCTCGGGGATATCCCGTTTCCCAGCCCTTGCATTCTGTGTGCTGCTCCATTCTCACCTCATTTCACCCTCATCGACTCTTAAGACCTCGTTATTAAAAGCCACCTAATTTCTCAATTCAACTCGATACTAAATATATCTGGGTCGATAGCTTTGTGTCTTGTCTGAAAGAAAACAACAATTGATGATAATTTTAACATACAGACTTTGTTTGCATCACATTATCTTGTGAGTTCTTTTTTTCTTGCTCTGATTATCGCCAAAAGATAGTTTTATCCACTCACCTAATTCCCACGCTTATTGTTGTTCGCAATTCAATTCGATTTATAAGGATTTCTTAAAACAGTTGATTTCATACAAGGTTCAGTCTATCTTTATGGCAGTCTCATTTCATATTTCATGGATATTTTACGCTTAAGGGGGAAGGGGCTTATTTGGCTTTTGAACTGCGTTTCAGAGTGTTTGAAATTCACGTTTTTCCAAGAAACTCTTAAACTTGCGTCCAAATACTGTTTTACGAAACGAGCACACACATCAGACGTAGCCTTTTTAATTCTTTCAAGACGTTATGCAGGTTACGAACACCATTTCAGAGCATTACGACTTATCTGAAAACGTATTTTTCAAAGTTTTGCATCTTAAAATATACTCATCAGATACGTACAAAAATACTCTAGGACCCTGCATTGAACCTCGACACAGACTTTCCAGCAGTCAAATGATAAGAGTCAGCGCTTAAAGTGCCGTAGGTAGATGCCGCACGACGACAACGCTGCATGCCAGTTCAAAGCCTCGCACTTAGTGGCGATAGTGCCCTCGATGTGCGTGGTGTAGACCGTATCGCTCCCATACTTCTCGCCCTTAAACGCGGAAATCTGCTCCAGCCTGGAGCCCCTTTAGAGTTAGTATTCCGGACATACTTTCTGTACACTCGTTTGCGCGATTACGTGTACCACAACAAACACACATTTTGGGAATATGACTTTTCGCCAGGAAAGATAAAAATCAATTATTTAAGAGTACTGAAAGAGAAAAAAAAATTGTGTAATATGATAAAAATCGCATTTTAAGAACTTGCCTACAGAGTTTTCTTAAGAAGTAGAAGGAAATAAAACCATTACGTCGTAGTTACATCTCTGGCCTTTTATCGCGTTTGGTGAAGTCCCACTGTTACATGTTTAACTTGCACAGAGAAGCGTGCGACGGAAGCATTGCACGCAGTTCGGCGCCCTACACGCATGAGCGATGGTGCGCCCAGCTCTCGTGTTACTGTCACCCGTATAGCTGAGCCTAGAACGCAAAAAAATCTCGCGCACTCCTGAGATAATATAGGAGCACATTTCTAAATTTTGCGCACCAGCTGCTTATAGATATCTCGCAACCGAAATATTCTCCGCTCTTATTTGCCTCACAGACGTTGCGAGAAACCATATAGCTTATTACAAGAGGGAAGATTGCTTATGGACGAAGGGCCTTCTGAGACTCGGTGAATTTACTATTACACTGAGCATGAGATTCCCCTTTCTCATTTGTCTCTTAAATCACACAGGGCGTTTCAACAATGACTATCCTATGGCATCCGCTTATAGCACGTAACCTGTCTCGTGAAAGGAACTATATTGAAAATATATATTACATAAACAGATAGTACGCAGTAAATTTCAAGGATGTAATGTCGTTGCCGTATCTCAGTTGTTCATTAGCCTATAGCTTGTCACTTTAAATTGCGCGTATTCCGTGGTTAACCTGTGGACATGTTGCACATGAATGATAATATGACAGTGCTGCACACAACAAGGCATCAGTACTCTGAGAGTCTTCCGTGTGGCTTATCTGATTTGTCCAATTTTCTACGCCTCTTCGACATGGAGGTTTTATATTTTTTAAAATAAAATATGTCGAATTCATAAGAAAAATCATATAAATATTTTAATCCCAAAATAAGAAACTACTTTTTGTTTCCATCATTTTATAAATATGATTTCCGAATTCATTAAAAAAAAAGCATTTCACCTTCCAGTCGCAGTCATTTTTAGATACAAATATCGATTTAATAAATTAAATATTGAGGTTTATGGGTTTCTTCTGAATAAAAACTTGAGATTTCTAGTATAAATGTTTTATTCACTACACCATAANAAGCATTTCACCTTCCAGTCGCAGTCATTTTTAGATACAAATATCGATTTAATAAATTAAATATTGAGGTTTATGGGTTTCTTCTGAATAAGAACTTGAGATTTCTAGTATAAATGTTTTATTCACTACACCATAACAATGATACAGCAAGAAAAGACACAGTCATACTACAAGACGCCATTTTACAATGGCGCCGCCTAGTGACAGTTACACCAACCACACAGGTGACAATTATGCCAACTAAACAATTTGTTTTCAAACAATGCAAAATGTTCAAATTTTATATTTTTTCTCCCACTAAAATTTAACATTACTAGTTTAAAAAAAATTACTTGTAATACAAAAAATGATTTCTCAGATATGCAAAAGATTGAATGGGCAAGGTCTTAGTTAACATGTCTCCCAATTGATTTTTACTTGATACATACTCGATTTTTAGTAAGCCCAGCTTCACCTTTTTTCCCTTAAAAAATTATATTTGACATCTATATGCTTTGTTCTCTTATGATAAGCAGGGTTGTTAATTAGTTTAATAGCACTCTCATTATCAACACATTAACAATACATTTATAATTCTCACCTAACTCTGAGAATAATTGTTTCAACCACAGTATTTCTTTTGCCGCTTCACAGACAGCTACAAATTCTGCTTCAGTAGTTGTGAGAGCAATGGTCTTTTGTTTTTGACTGCACCAAGTGATTGGTCCTCCATTCATTTCAAAAATGTAACCTGTAGTAGAACTAGGGGTATCAAAATCCCCTTCAAAGTCTGAATCTGAATATCCTATGAGATCACTGCTTCCTCCATATTTAATACAATAATCTTTAGTATCAATTAAGTATCTTATTACACGTTTAAACGCATTTATATGATGTTGACTAGGGTTATCAACATATCTGCTCAAAACATTTACAGCAAATGATATATCAGGTCTTGAAACGGAACACAAAAATAACAATGACCCCGATAGCTCCTTTGTATGGAAAATTTTGAACTTTTTCATCTACATTCTTTGTGATAATAACATTTATGTCAGCTGGATTACTTACAGGGTTTGCATTATGCATATAAAACTTTGTTATTACTTGCTTGATGTAATTACTTTGACATATACATATACAATTATTTAATCTCTCTATTTTCATGCCAACAAAATATGTTAAATTTAACTCTTTAATTTTAAATTCTTGTTTTAAATAATCAATTATATCTTTAATAACTGGTTTACTCTCAGATACTACCAGTGCATCATCAACATAAATTATTAAGAACACTCTAACACCTTTAAAAAATCCTCTATAAAAACAGTTTTCAGCCTGAGATTGTATGAAACCATATTTCTTTTAAAAAAACACTAAGCCTTTTGTTCCAACACCTAGATGCTTGTTTTAATCCATACAGTGACTTATTTAATTTCAAAATATAATTAATATATACCTGCACACCTTCTGGTATATCTATATATCCTCTCAAGATAACCATTAAGAAATGCGGTTTTTACATCAAAGTGCTTAATTTCTAAGTTATACTTTGTTGCAATAGAAAGAATAATTCTTATTGAATCATACCCGGTGGTTGGAGAGAATATCTCTTTATAGTCAACCCCTTTTACTTGACTAAAACCACGTGCACACAGACGAGCTTTATAACGTATAACCTGGCCATTCTCGTCCTTCTTAACAGCAAAAACCCACTTAGTAGTAAGTGTTCTCTGACCTAAATTTTCAACTATAGATCAAATTTAATTTTCTTCTAGCGCCATCAGCTCTTCTTGTATGGCCTTGGATCATTCCTCCTTGTGTGAATATCTCATTGCTTATTCATATGTTTGTGGCAACGAGAAATCAATAATATTTGCCTCAAAATTTCTGTTTCTTCGCGGTTTTGAATTGTGAGAAGGTTCCATATCCTTTATTTCTTGAGATGGCTCATAGGGAAGATCATCACTGTTACAACTGTGCATGTTGTCTTCATTCTCAGTTGATGGACTTTCTATCAGTGTTGCATCTTCTTTTCTCACTTCGGATTTAAGGTTAGTTTCATCATTTATGTTTTCTAGATTTTCTTTTCCTTCATCAAAACAAATATTTGCGCTATATTCCTTCTAATCCCTGGAACTTGATCTTCATCAAAGATGACATTTCTCGATACTTTTACTTGTTTTTTATTTATATTATACATTCTGTAATTAGTATTATCATAACCAACCAGTATCATTTTCTCACTCTTTTTATCTAATTTTGTTCTTAACTGGTCAGGATCATGAACATACCCAGCACTACCAAACACTTTCACATGATCCAACTGAGGTTTTATTCCATTCCAGAACTCATAAGGGTGTCATGTTAGGGGTCTGGCTTGAGGAGGTTCTATTCAATATATAAACTGCACAGTTCACAGCCTCAGCTGACAAATTCAATGGAACATCTCTTTCATACAGCATACAGCGAGCACTCTCCACAATAGTGCGTAGTTCTCTCTCAGCCCGTCCGTTTTGTTCGGGAGTGTATGGAGCTGTACATTCCTGAATTATGTCTTCTTTATCCATATAGTCCTTGAAATATTTGTTTATATATTCTCTTCCGTTGTATGTATGAAGGATCTTTACATTGTGGGTATACTTGTTTCTGACCATGGCATTATATTTCTAAAAAAATTCAAATGCATAACTTTTGTGTCTCATAAAATATACATGCCTGTAACTTGTAGCAGCATCTTAGAACAATGCAAAATACCTCAGATCTTGAACTGATGTGTGACTCATAGGCCCGCAGACATCGCTGTATACTAAGTTACCTGGCTGTAGTTCTCCTCGCACTGATTTGTGAAATCGAAAACGACACTGTTTTCCATATGCACATGCTTCGCAAACAAAATTACTTTGATTGTCATCAACTTTCAAACCTTCAACAACACTATTATCACTCATATTCTTTATTTGTTTAAGGTTGATATGCCCTAGTCTCTCGTGCAACTTTTTAATGACACTTTGATTGCTTTGATCCACATTACATGTGTCTGGTACCACTGTTTCACTTTTTAATTTATATAAGTTGTTTTCTGTGATTAGTGCATTCATTACCACTTTATCTTCTTTGTATATTAAAGCATTTGGGTATTTATTGATAATAGTGTACTCTTTTCGACCGATTACTCCTTCAGAAAACAGGTTTCTTCTTAAACTAGGAAGATACAAAACTCCTTGTAGTATGCTGTACTCCCACTGTTCATCAACCCATCTGCTAATCATAACTTTTTCAATACCGCACACTTCTACAGACTGTTTGTTTCCTAATGACAATTACTTTTGGTTGCACTCCACAAGTTCTTCAAAATAATATTTTCTGAATGTAATATGCGCAGATGCACCGCAGTCCAAAATCCAGGTATTCTCTTCAATTTCACTCAAGTTGGTTTCTACATTAAACGCCAACATTGTCTCATATTTTGATGGTTTCCTGGTTGATTTCTTCGGAGCACGACATTCTTTAGCAAAATGCCCACGCTTCCCACAGTTATAACATTCAAAACTATGTTTAGAAGTTTTGTTTTGATTTGAGCTACTACCACTCGCATTGTGTTTCTTTTGTTTAGTATTTGCTACAGGAAAGGCAGTTTCTTGTTCTTCCTCACATGCAATACTGGCCTCTTCATCCAACAAACGTGCAGTTAAATTAATGAGGGCCTGCTGTTTAGGATCCAATGACATCCATGCTTGACGCAACGATCTGTATTTGCCAGGCAAAGTTCCTAGTATTTTTGTAACGATGGCCAATTCGATGACACTTTCACAACTATCTCTTAGCTGTTGAGCCAGGTTTTCTACCTTCGAGGTGTGTTGTGCTACACTGTCACTTAAACACATTTTATACCGGTAAAACCTTTCATTAATCAGCATTTTATTCAATTCACTCTTCTGTTCGTATACTGATTCTAGTTTGGACATTATTTCATGAGCTGTTTCACAGTTTTCTATCAGTGTAATTTGCTTGAGATCCATCAAAGAGGTTATAATGAACATTGCCATGCCATCATGTTTTAACCCCTCACTTAGGTTAGTTTCAGGTTTAGGTATGGAAATATCGATCCCATTTGCTTTCAATGCGCATTTTATTTAGAATTTCCATTGTCGAAAATTATTTCCATCAAATTTTTCCACATTCAAAGATCGTGATGTTTGCATTTTTGAGGTTACCTGCGTGCTATTTTTTTTGACAATAAAAACAACGTTTTCTTTGCTGTTATATTCTGTTCTCTAAGTTCCAGAGCTTCCTGGGCCCATAACCTATTGAGGTTTATGGGTTTCTTCTAAATAAAATTTTGAGATTTCTAGTATAAAAATTTTATTCACTACACCATAAAAATTATACAGCAAGAAAGAAACAGTTATACTAAAAAACGCCATTTTACAATGGTGCCACCTAGTGACAGTTATACCAACTACACAGGTGACAATTATGCCAACTAAACAATTTGTTTTCCAACAATGCAAAATGTTAAACTTTTATATTTAATATTAAATAAGCAAAGTTAGTAAAATATTAGCATTATAAACATTTTACATACAGGTGACATGGATATGCTGTTGTAGCAAATGCCGGAAACATGTGTTATCAGTGCACTCTAGCCAATAGGTTTGGCGATGGGCGACATGGGCGCACTCTTCTGGTTGATGCTGAAAACATGAGTTACCGCTGTACTCCAGCGGGCAATACTGAAAACGTGAGTTATCAGTGCTCCCTAGTGAGAAAACAACAAAAAAAAAAAAGGTGGTTTTAGAATTATGACCTGTTGGGAGTGGTGGAGTAGAACAGAGACAACTAATTGGGGCGGATGATGGGGTGGTATGGCGGGAGGCCGACAAAATAGCCAATGAAAAATAGTTGTTTGTGATATTTGTCTACTGGTCGCCATATTGGGAGTGGGTATGCTTCGCCATATTTAGAAGAATCTAACCCAAAACCTCCTACATATAGAGGGAGTTCTAGTATTATGGAACATCATTTTTATTTCAAGTTTTTCGAGTATACTAGAAGTGTTCATAATCTTTAAAATCACATGTATGTAAAGTTCATAGTTTGGAAAACCTACCTGGATATGTACGGATTTTAAATTTGTATTCATATATGAGAAAAAAATTTGCAAAAAACATAAATGGCAGGTAATATGTAATAGTCGGGTAATACGATATAGTGAGGTTGATTAAGATAAATGAATCATGGTTTCAATTTACATGAAATTTATATAGCCAATGAACGGTGGTATCGATGTAAAACATTTGTAAACGTAAGATATGAAAATAATTACGAGGGTTATTCGGAAAGTAAGGTCTGATTTCTTATAAAACATAAACCATCAAAAACTTTTTCAAAAAACGTTTTTTATTTACTTCCTTGCATGTTTCTCTATTTTTCTACACAGTTCCCATATCTGTTTAAACATTTGTCATAACGTTCTACAAACTTTTGTATGCCTAAGTCATAGATGTCTGCCGCCTGTGAGAATAACCAGTCTGTAACTGCTTCCTTCGCATTGTCATCTGTGGCGAAGCGCTTGCATACCTAAAGGCGTTTTCCTCTGTTGACGGTACTGAAATGGAACCCACCACCCCCTCTTCAACCGTCTCCACCTCATGGTTCTCTCAGGAGGCCGGGGGGGGGGTGTCTCTCGTCTGATTTCATTTCTTATGTGCAGTTTATCAGCAATAGTCTCCCAACTAAGGTGAGAACAAGTAGAGGCAGGAGGGGTCCCTCTGGCTCCTTGCCAAAGTGTCGGGTGGGGTGTGCAGATGCCGAGACTGTGTATCATGTGGATGTGGTGCAGCAATGCCCTCGCACCCATGATGCGCGGATCTCTCGGCACTACCACCTTGTGGGGGTGGCAGCAGACCACCTTGTTGAGAAGGGGTTCCAAGTACGTCGTGAACCAAGATATAGGACTGCCGATGGACTGCGAAAACCTGACTTGGTGGTCTTCAAACCTGGTCAGGAATCCGCCTATATTCTGGACGGTCAAGTCGTCGAGGGTTAAAATGATATTTTGACAATAAGCGTGACCGCTACGAGAAGAACCAGGACTTGATAAAGTCAGTGATGGATGAGTTTGGGGTGGCTGGGGTGACCGTACTCCCGATCACTGTCCCGTGGAAGTGGGTTTGGTTTCCCCAGTCACTCTCTTCTCTTAGGGTGCTTGGTGTTAGTGAGGCTCTTTTGCGGTCTGTGCCCTACCCGCACTCTCTTCGGCTCGCTTATGTGTTGGCGACGTTTCTGCCGCTCAACCAAACAGGGTACCCATGTCCCGTGATTACAGTGGTCTTCGGAAATTTCCTTGTTTTCTTTGTTTATGTTAAATTGGTAGGATGGTGGGTGGATTGCCGTTCCCGGTATTTTTCTATATTGGGTGATCTGAGTGTTACGTTTTATTGTGTTAATTTGTGCAAGTCTGGTGGGTGTCTTGCATTCGCCAGCCGGTCGCTGTCAACCAAAGGGACGTGCCTTTCCTCCCTCGAGGGTCTGAGGGCGTAATTTAGGTCCTTCTCTCGTATCTTCAAGAAGTGAGGGATGTCTATCTTCTTGTCCCTGGCTTCCCCTGATCACCTCTCCTACTGGCTGGCGCCTGCTCGGTCTTGGACATCTATTACCATTCTCAGTTGTTATTATTACTAACCTATCCTTTTCCGGCGAATGTAAGGCTTATTTTTCGACACCTTTAATCTATTAAGTGATACCAATTGGCAAGAATAGCTAAAAATAGCGGAACAAGTAAAAATCGCTCGGCGCCAAGTCTGGACTGTACGGTAGGTGGTCAATCTGTTTCCATCCAAAAGATCTCATCATTTTTTGGATGTGAATGGCAGAATGGGGTCTGGCATTGTCATGCAGCAACAAAACTCCAGACATCAGAAGGGCAGGACGCTTATTTCGTATTGCAAGTCGAAGTTTAGTCAGGGTTGCGCAGTAAGCGGCTGTTTTGATTGTTGTCCCCNAGGACGCTTATTTCGTATTGCAAGTCGAAGTTTAGTCAGGGTTGCGCAGTAAGCGGCTGTTTTGATTGTTGTCCCCTACTGCATAAACTCGACTAACAAGACTCCGTGTCTATCCTANCAGGACGCTTATTTCGTATTGCAAGTCGAAGTTTAGTCAGGGTTGCGCAGTAAGCGGCTGTTTTGATTGTTGTCCCTTACTGCATAAACTCGACTAACAAGACTCCGTGTCTATCCTAAAACACGGTTGCCATAACCTTGCGTGTTGAGATTGTCCGCTTGGCCTTGACTTTGACTGGTGATGTCGGGTGACGCCATTCCATTGACTGACGTTTAGACTCTGGGGTCATGTGAGAAACCCACGTCTCGTCCCCTGTGACAATCTTCTCTAAAAATTGATCACCTTCCTTATGATATCGGTCCAAAAAATCAAGATCACAAGCTATTCTTTTCATTTGGTGTTCCTCAGTAAGCAGCCGGGGAACCCAACGTGCGCACAATTTGTGAAATTGCAAATTTTCAGAGACAATTTTGTGCAAAGTAGTTCTACCCACATTCGGAAATTCCAATGCTAAAGTTGAAATTGTGAATCGCCGGTCTTCACGAATCTTTTCGTCCACGGCTTTGACCAAATCTTCTGTGATCACTGATGGTCGGCCTGATTGCGGATCATCATGGACATTTTCTCGTCCGTCCTTGAAAGCTCTCACCCACTTATTCTTTTTGCTGTCACTCATCGCATTGGGGCCATACACTTGACTTATCTGTCGATGAACATCCGCTGCTGAAACGTTCCTTGCTGTCAAAAACTGAATCACTGACCTTATTTCACAGTTGGCGGGCTGATAAATTGTTTTAAACATTTTGAACTAACACTGTAAATAGCACATTGCAACAATACCAATGCAAATGGCGTCGTTTGACCAGCAAGGCAAGCCGAGAGTAGGTGCGCATGCGCGTCACAATGTTTGTGCGATATTCGATTAGCCACGGTGATTCGGACCTTACTTTCCGAATAACCCTTGTACGTACAAAAATCGCAAATGTAATCAATTATTTCAGCACCAGCACAGTCATTATGTGCCCTTAAATAGAAGGACAAAAATTGAACCCAACTTCTACTCTTGAGTCCTCAGAATACATTCCTTGGAAAAATATTCACCTAGCATCGCTAGAATAAGGCATATAAGTCCAGTTCAGATGACATTTTTGAGTGGAAGGATTGGATGTCACTGCTGGATCCATCATTTTCAAAATTTATCAGTGAATGTGAAGGTTTTTTGTCGCTAATAGAATTTTTTTCTCAGTATAGGAATTTACGTCATTGTTTATTTCTTCTTCGACTTTTTAGTCTTATTATGGCATACTTTTAAAAGGTTTAACTTGTTTTGCGGAAATGTCAGTCTCCAACTTGGTCTTGTATGTCGATGAAGTATAGGACTGGGGAAGTGCCTGGCTTCCTCCCCCAGTTTTATGTATTTTTCACTGGTGGAGGAGGAGAAATGTGATGGGGTAAGATAGCATTAGGAGTGTTTGAGCAAATAAGTACTGGTTCAACTGGTAAAACAGTCCAAGATCAATGCTCACAATCCTTGATGTTTCATCATGGACACTTTCTTGGTGAACCATTTTCATTGTCCAATGAAGGCATGTCAGGAATGTGTCTTATTTGAGTGAAGGTCAAAGAGGCAGCTAAATAATCTTCGATATGAAAATATTCCGAGAACCTGGTAAATCCCTGTGACTTTGAAGCAATTTACAGCAATGTCGCCTCTTTGGATTTTTAAATATGCAAGTCCAAAATTTCCATTACATCAAACACACTGAATGGACGTGAACTATGTCTTAGAAACGTACATACCTCCTCACTGAATTGCGTTTCCAATGGTCCCATAAATGTTTAATAGGGTGGTTGCAATTTATATTTTGTGTGTGAGGGTGTGCAACATGATTTTCCCTCGCTATGTTGATAAATTCGATGTTCCGCTTGTGGGTACAATAGCCATCTAGCATCAACAAAACGGGAGACTCCTTTGTGGGCTTTGCATATCGCAGCAAATGATCTAAACACTTCGTAAAAATGTTTGTTTTTCCCAGCCACTAGGGTGTCATGTTCCGATTTAATCAGGTGGAGCATCTCTCTTGAGTTGTTCATTCATGTTTTTACGGGTAAAAATAACCAGAGGTGGGACAAATTGACCATTTGTGATGACAGTCCCTAATGACCTCCTTTCAGCTGATGTCAAGGCCACAATTTGCTGTTTTCCATATAGTCCTACCACATGAGGAATTTTTCTTTTCACGACTGACAAACCAATTTCGTCTACATTGTAGACACTCTCGGGGGGATACTTATGATCGTCAAACTGTTCTTCCAGCATATCGGAAAATGCACTCACTTCTTCTCTGTTAAACCCTCTGGCTCTGGAAAATGACGTACCTGTTGGCTTGCGAATAGACAACTTGTCTTAATTCTTCTTCATTAACCCACAAAACGAATATTTCTGCTCTGTCGTCTTTCCCAAATGGACAGGCTAAGTTATTGTACACAACTAGCAAAAATTACAATGCACAAACATATTTGCGGATAAGGCCATAGGACATTGCTTCCATTTCCACTAACTTAACAAACTCTTGCTCCAACTCATGAGTCAACAGTGGTTTATGCCCAAGGTTTGTAGACGCAGCTTTCTTGGCATCTGTCCTTGCTGTTGGCTAGATGAAAGAGTGCAGCCCTTGGTACCTGAAACACTTTTGATGTCTTGAGGTATCCCATCTTATTCTACCTGACAGCAACGATTGCTTTTGCCATTTTATAATATTCCATAGTTTCCTTTTCTTAGCTAGATCTTCTTTCATCTTAGGCATGGTTGAAAATAAAATAGAAAGAATTTAATCTCATTTTACAATTTTATGAAATACAATTTTGAAAATTTCGTTAAATACAATAATATTGAACAGCATTTTCATAGTTATTTTACCCTAAATTCTAGGAACTTTACATATGGCACTAATTTATAAAAAATGAAACAAAAATTTAGATATAAAGGATGAGTGGTTAATGTATGCTAACCCGGCATGAGGTAATCCTTAGGACAAATATATAAGAAAACATATATATGACATAGGGTCTACAGTGATTTCTTAGGGTGGCAGAGGCCTTGAAACGTTGCGATTGGAAAAGTGTTATGCAACGATAAATTGAAAACTACTTGCAATTAAGCAACTAAAATTGGCATACAAGCAAACGTTTACAAGGCAGGTTACCACACAAAACGGCGTTACAGAGAGTTCACCCCTTCATATGTGACATAGGGGTTGGTACCCTTTAATTGCTTGAAACTTTTTAACTCTGCGCTTGAAGCCATTTGACATTACACGTTATTAGTAATCAGCATTTAAAAAAGCAATACAAAAGGTCCCCTTGGTAGTATCCGCTAATTCCTACCGTTTTCTGAGAAATCACGTCTTTAGTTACGAAAATTAATGGTTGCCTGGGAGGCAACTGTCGTGCATGACGTCTGAACTGATAGCCTCGCTAATGTCCCTGTCCTATGGCAACAGGTTTATAAGACCGTAGACGGCTGAGAAGTTACTGCGTGTAAGTGCCCCATTGCATTGATTCCTGTTTTACCAATTGGTGACGAGGTGGCCCACCTGCTAGTGTTGCGTAAGTAGTTTACACCTTAGATAGTTCTTCACAACATGTGTAATGGAGTGGGGTAATGAGGAACTGACGGACATGAATCTCACGTATGGCCATCTCATCTCGGCCAATCCATCGCACTGAGTACAACGTATCCATTGTACGTAGTTGGTGACCCATGAGACGAAAGTCGTTGTGGACGTTAGTGCCGACGCGGGTGCGTAGCTTGGCAGGCGAGCGCAGACTGTCGACGTGGAAGATCGAGACTGCCCCCACCCCTCACACTGCCAATGAACACCTCCTTCTAAAATGTATGGATGGCGTCTAGCAATCGTCCAATGGCATGTATGGTGAACATTTTAAGATAAGCTTATATACACTCTGTAATTTTGCAATTTTATAATATTTTGGCTATGTTTGTCTTGTTATGGGAGCCCATTATTAAATTCACGTCCCATAATTTTCATAAAAAACATTATAATTGTAACATATTCAAAAGCCTGTTTTGCTGTTTGTATTTTTATAATGCTTGTTATTTTAATATAAACAGTTTATAACAAAAATTACAAAATAATGCAGGAGATAAAAGACAAGAAAACTAACAGTTTGTTGAATCGTTGCTTACAATTTTGGGGTTTAATTATCTTGTGTTCCAATTCATATCAGGGTATGGTAGAATTTTCGCAATTTATTGCAACTGCGTCATTTGTTTGTACTCTGTTATTTAAACTCTACTGCTTGAAGCTTTTTGGTGAGTCTCATTTTGCTTAAATGAGTGTAATTGAAGGAAAGGAAGTTGAAGGTAACTGTCATGGACTGGTGGGATTTTCTGCGGGTGCTCCCACTCTGTGACACTGTAACGCCGTTTTGTGTGGTAACCTGCCCTGTAAAAGTTTGCTTGTATGCTTAATTTCGTTGCTTAGTTGCAAGTGGTTTCCACTTTATCGTTGCTTAACACATTTCCAATCGCAACGTTTCAGGGCCTCTACCACCCTCAGAAATCACTTTTGGCACTATGTCGTATATATGTTTCCTTATTTATTTGTCCTAAGGGTTCCGCTCATGCCGATATTCCATATTACCCGCCTTATTTAATAATTCCTGAACTTCCTAAGTCTTTCAAGAAATTTTTTTTTAAATATGAATTTATTAAAGTTTTTATATTTTTAAGTGATTTTTATATATTTTTTAATTTTTCCTATACTTCAGATAATTTTTTATTTTGTTTGATATTTTTCAAATTTTTATAAATTCTTTAATGTTTTAATTAATTTTAATAACTTTTGAGTGTTTTATTGATTTTAGAGTTTATGCTTTTTAATTTTTTCGGGATTTGCAATTTTTTTACTAACGATATCTCAAGGTCATCGTAGGTCAATATCACCCTAGGTCAAGATGGGCTGCAGTCAGCATAGGGGCTAGAGCACCCGCCTCTCACCAAGGTAAAACATGTTCGATTCTCGCTGGGTCGTTCGCAGATTCCCGCATGTGGGAATCGTGACAGACATGCCATTGACCGGTGGGTTTTCTCAGGAATCTCCTATTTCCCTTACCATTACATTCTGGTGCTGCTCTATATCCATCTTTCTCCACCCTCATTGGTTCTTAAGACTTGAGAACTGCATAACCCACTCCACCCTACTCTAGTTCAAGGCCAGAATCAAACATATCTAACATGGCCACTACCCAGCTGGAACGAGAAAGAATGAAAACCTGCCCAAAACGATTCACAATCTACCTACATTATCCATGTCGCCAAATCTATATAATCATTTTACATAGCCGAAGTAGATGACTGACCCCCCAGGGGCGCCGGAGACTGGCAAGCACTTCTGAGTCAATCTGAATGAAACGAGTCAAACGATTCTCACTGCTCCATTAAATATAAATTGTCCCTATTCATCCATAATCGTACTATTTTGAGTTGTAATCACCTAATGTTACCCGTTAAGTTCAAATCACATGCTAACAAGAACGCATTGTTATGAAGTAATCAGGCCTTAACTGGGTGGCTTGCCTGATCACACCTTCAAACATTGAACCAGGACAGGAGCGTTATTGCAACAACACCTTGCGAAAGACAGTTGCAGGAATCCCCTCCACCGGCCAGTAAACGGAACCGAAAATATTAAACAACGCAACCGATATAGGCCAGCGTAACACCGGGAGCGGCGTATTTTGTCGTCGACCCGACCAGAGAGAATACCACTGAAGATGGGTGCGTCCGACCGTCGTTAACCACCTCCTAGAATCAGCCTCCGGCAACATGAACAAGGTGGGGACTTTCCAATTAGACTGTAATAGTAATGGCGTGAGGTAATAAATCTTAATATAATTAATTACCTTCTTTGTATTCAATTTAAGCTCCCCCGATCAACAGTCACGTAAACAGTTATTGTAAAATCCTTATGTTAATAAACTCCATCTTCTACTGCTGTCCTCTACCAAATAATGACTCATTATTTAAGATACGCCCAACACCCTTTCAAGTATGAATGACTCAATACCACCATTCATAACAGCATGCAGTTTTAATTCTGCATAGAAATGCTATTATTTTAAGAATAATCTTACTGCGAACGTTTTAAAATCTCCTATTATTACATTGTTTGTCTTTTAGTATCATATAATTAACTATATGCTATGCTCCACTGCCCAGTATGACTTAAATTCTGATGTCCATGTTCCCCATGTTCGAAGCCCATTTCGTCTAAACACTTTCAGTCGCAAATCTGAAAAAATTCTTGGGTGTTGAAGCGTACTATTTATAAACAATAATTTTATCCAGTTAAGGCTAGTTTTAGCTATAAACAATGTGTTTTGTACTTAATGTTGTTGGAAAAAGCCCTTTAATCTACAGTATTGTCTAAATAACGAATGACTTATCCCACATATAAGGGACTTATCTTTTTGGATGCTCTTTTTCTACAGAATTCACCTAAAGTTTTAAAAATCCACTATTTTATAAACTTTTACTTCCCAGCTTGAGGACGTAAATCTCTACCTTCACCTTTACATTCCTAGTCGATCATCACACTCATAGCAAGCGATTAAGTTCGCGAAATGAGTTCGTAAACGCATAATGACGAATATATATTCTGTTAAGTTATTTACTATCTGTGCAATTATTTGGTATTTATATAATAATTTAATAATACAATTAAATTAATTTAATATAATTAAATTAATTTAATATAATTTAGTGTTATTTAATGCACTTAGCATTATGTAACATATCCCAACTTAGCCTAACGTTACCTCACCTAAGCACCCTATACGTATTCTAACACTATAACCATCAAATAATCGTGTAAAAATGTCTTATACAACTACTAACCCAATCCAAAAAAGAATGTTTTCATTAGACAAAATGAAGTAATTCTGGAACATCACAGTGGTGTGGCACCTGTCCTATTATTATAGACGGGTAACGCGATTACATTTCCCCCGTGTTACTAAGTGTAAACCTCTGCTTTAGCACTCTGACGACTTTGCCAGAGTGTAGCTCAGGCAAAACAACAACATACAAAACTGACCTGGATGTAGTTACATTAGTTACAATGTTTCCCTATTTTTGTCGGAATTTTATTTTAAAATAACAAAGCATCAACGAAAATTCTCGCAAATAAAAAACAAATATTTGCGTTATTCCTGAAATGAACACTCTGGACTGTACAATAGTCCTATAATCGAAATTACATTCTCGTGGAACACGGCCTACTCGGTATTTCACTTGCTGTTAGCCGGTCAGTACTGAAAGCCTTATGCATTGCTGACCAATAGGATAGCTTTAAGTAAGAATAGACACCAATAGACCAATATGCCCCTGCAGTTGTGGATATAGTCGACTCACGTCTATATTGTCTTCAGTGCTATAGGTATAATAAAAGTGTACCGTCCTCAAAGTGTTAATTTGCTACATCTCTATACTTGCTGTCCTTGGCAAATGGTAGTCTCTTAAATTTGACAGCACATGTGCGAGACTTTAAAATGCACAATTTTCTACAAAATGTAACATTACAGCGTTGAAATTTTAAAATAAGTCTTATTTAGTTTAGAAATTACTAAGTTACTAACCACTGTAGCACTCTGTGAGCTGCAACTCCGGCAAAGACTGGGACCTGCTACTTTCGTCATTGCCACTCGCAACTGCTGGACGATATAACCTGCACACAGATAGTATGAAAATCATTATTAATACACATTACCGCAGAACTACGTTGTAACAGAAAACCCAGAATCTTACATACAAAATGCACTGAAAATAAGCTGAGAGTATCTGTTGTCAAGAGACACATAAATAACATATTGATGGTACCATAAAATTCAGTAATTAAAAACTAAAAGTGACGCAAATAGCAGAATTGTAAAAATTGTACATCTGTAGCTTCAACATTACAATGCCGTCGTAGGAAGTGTACTAACATATCTTAGTAGGCCTACTTACGTATGAAACCCTGTACGAACTTCAGTCGAAGTCACGTTTTTTTTAACAGCTCTTATGGAAAAGCAGCCGCTTAGTGCTGCGATAAAGATATGTTTACTGCGCAGATGATGTGCGCACTCAAAGCTCATATTTTCTCTACGATCTCAATTAGTGGAATTCTCCTGCAGGTCAGCGAAAACTGATATAATAGAGGAAAAAAAAATCAAATATAGTACGTCTGCGGTTAATTAAGCCTTTTCAAACCCACTTTGCATACATTAACCATATGTAAAATTAGCATTGCCCACTCACCCTTTCGAATGTATACATGTGCCAATCAACAAGTACTTGTGAGATGGTAAGAAAAATATGTAAGTATGATAACAGTAAGCTTCCGTTTACTGTTACGTGCATAGAACAAACAAAGACTGAATTCAGGGGGCACAAATTTAAACTTCGCACTTTAAATACGACGTTAGGATACGGAACTACTTGTCTCATTTCGCTGCCAGCTTTGGGAGCACGCCCCTCAGTGTTTAAGTTAAAATATATTCTGTAAAGTGAAAGGTACGTAGGTAGGGATTAAGTAGAATCCCAAGTATACAATACTGAACGCCTCAAGTTCACATCTGGCCATAAGGAAGAAATACTAAGGCAATTGAAAAGAGCATAAACAATTCTGTTGCCTCAGAATTGTAAGGGATGGCTATGTGATTTTAGCGAATCAATATGTTCGGTGTCTCGAAAAAAATATTTTCACTAAGGTATTCCATTATATATATATTTTTTAAATTAAAATTTACTCACTACTTATAATGAAACCCATATGACGACTAGGGAAGCCCCTTTACGCCTCGTAGACAACAAGGTCGTTAGAGACAGAGTATGTTACTCAGAGAAGCATGTACGGGGAAGGAATCGCTCACCACCAGTGGTAAGAAACCATTTCAGCTATCGCCTGGAGTGATTTTGGAAAACCATTGCAAACCGATATCAGGAGATGGCCGGACCAAAAATCTAAACCATGTCATTTTTTTTCTTTCCAAATTATATTTTATAAAAGTGTGCAGGTAACCGCTAACCGCAGCTCTAAATGCCATATTTGCATGATTTCGCTAAGTTACCAGCGACTCCAATTGCTATTAAACTTCGCAGGCTTTCAGGCATTGTCTGAAGGTTTTTGGCTTTGAGGTGTCAGCATGTCAAAGTGGAACAACTATCCTACGTTTTGGCGCACATGGCAGTGTACATCATCGGGGCAGCAACCCTGCCCACACGTTGATCGCATATCGTTCCTGAAAGCCATGGGGATGCATAGCATGTGGGTTTTCCTCCGCCCACACATTACTGTTGCGCGAATTGAACACACCTTCCCTGGTCAATTTGGCTTCACTCGTGAAGGGATTGCACAGTGAAAAATGGGGCTCTTCCACACAACGGTGGAGGAACCACGTAGATAACCGGAGTTGAGGCGCAAAATCTGCTTGACCCATAGCATGGACTTTCTGGGGGTAGATACGAGTGTAGGAGTTTCTAAGGAATCATGCGCCAGACAGTGATGTCATCCCCAACGAGGGCACGCGTGATCCTCCCGCTACTCATCTACGCTTCCTCTTCAACTGTTGGAGTACGGCTTCTTCAAGGCCGGGGGTGCACCATAGTCAGCCCTGCCGGCGGTGAGTGTACCCGTTTCCCAGAGCCGACCGTCAACTCCATAGCGAAGATGGTGTGCGAACATCATATCGGTATACTCTTCGAACGTAGTCGACCATGTCCCACTGCAAGGCACTGCCACGATAGTGACAGCTCGACGCAATAAGTGAATGGTGTGCAGGATGGGTTTAAGGCACAGGACATCAGGTGACCATCGTCGAATGACAAACTCCGCTCCGCTCATTGACGCCGCAACCGCGGGACATGTCCACGCGCGGTGGTGTTTGGCTTGTAGCTGGGAAACGGTACGTTTCCGGACGTAGGTTCCTGTGCAAAATGTTCCCTACTCGGTTCCTCCTATTACCAGCCCTCAACGTGTCGTAACAGTAATTAAGATACACCTTAAATATATAGGGTGAGATCGGCCGTCATATTGGTGCACGTAACTCGATTATCCAAACATGGTTTCTAGTTGGTATTCTGAGGTCGCAGCCCCCGCTCCATGCCCAGGGTATATAAAGGCAGGAAGGGCCCACAGAACCTCAGTAGGTAACAAATTCTGCTGCCGTGATGATGGACACTGCAATGTGTGCCAAAACGTCGGGTGGTTGTTCCACTTTGACGCGGCTAACATCCCAAAGCCAAGAATCGCTTGACTAGCATAGCTGTATGAAGCAAAGGTTCCTAGAAAAGTTCATTTCACAGATAATAACCAACAATGACTGTTCGTTTGGTTACTCTTTTAGTTTTTATCGTTTCTTTATAATTCCTGGCCTAATCTATTCTGGGGGGTTATCTGTCAGTTATTTACATGTATCTTAACATCATCTACTCGCAGCTTATTTTCTGCGAATGCTTGTAATATTTTGTGAGAAGCGTTAGTTGATTTTTTGTGAGACACAACTCTGCAACGGCGTACGTAAATTAGAAAAAATAATTTAAATTACTTGGCCCAGTTACAACAAACATCCATAAACAAAACTGAGAACACGTGTTCCACCCATGTCACAAAACGCAGATACAGCACCATACAGTACTCTGAGCGGCTCCGCTGACTGCTGTTTGTAGGCATTACTTGTCTGGGCACTGAAGTAAAGTTCCTGACTCTGTATGTTAGGCTGCCAAGTCACACGCCATTCCATGGCCCATTTTTACGATCAGCAATGCCAAGAGTTATTTCCGGTGGTAAAGTTAAAATCCGTGCAATTTTTTGTAGAATTGGCTTCCCTCTGACACCATATTTTTACAAGCAATAGACGTAGCAAGGTTTGCAATTGCTGTGAGGTTTTAATATTTAATTTAACTAATGAAACCGGTAAACAAAATGTTCCAATATACAGAGTTATTCTGAAATCCAGGTGAAACCTTGTGGTATGATTCATTATGCCAAATGGGATGTAAAATGGAATCGGACTTGTGACCCGTAGTGATTATTGACCCATTGAGACCCAGTGTACACAGTTATGTACATTACGTACGTGTAGGTAATTTTTCGTCTGTTCTGCATACTGCAAAGCTCAATGATTAATAATCTTACCTGTGGGTAAATTATCCTCAAACCGTCTTACTTTTAGAGGTCATAATTGGTTAATATTACTGTAGCTGAGCATATAGTCAACAGCTCATTGGCTGTGGCAACGAAACGAGTGTTGTTTCGAATTAAGCACAGCACGCATCATAAAATTTATTGTTTGCAACACCTGAAACCGTATTTTAATGTGGGTCTAAATGAGTTAAAGTAAGTCCGCGTTTTTTAAAACTGAGATTCAGAATGTGTTTATTTTAAAATAATTAATTTACAGACCTCTTGAGATTAAGTAACAAGTTCCCAAACATTTTTTTTGTAACTTGGCAACATAATCTCCCTTCGTTAAGAAAATAAAATGTTTGCCGATAGTTAGGGACACCCAAATTTCACGAAAAGATTTCCGCACGTGCTAGATTTCAATACCCTATGGGCATACCAACAGTTTTTGTTTGTTTATTGGGAGCGTGTCTCTGTGAGAAGACATTTTCATTCTTGACTGGCCAATCAGAATTAGGTTACTCCGATTACTGTACGTCTGTGGTCCCGGGCAGACACCTAAGATGCGTAACACCTATATCTTCCAATGACAAAAGTGTGTCTGAGCTAAAGTGTTATGAAATACAGCTGGTTGTGAAATTTTTTCGCGAAAATCGGGTGTCCCTACCGATTGTTTGCATAGTTTTTAAACAAACGACCGTACACGTTAAACCTTTTGTGTAGCCTTCTTGTGAAACAATAGTCTGGAAGTGTTACACACAGGCAATATTTTTTTCCTAAATTTCAAGTGTGAAAAAGATTAATGCTCGGCTTTTAAGAGGATAAAAAGGGGTAAAATGTTTTTTTGAGGACTCCTCCTCAGGAGCTCATTAAACCCGATGAGATACCGTTCAGCTTCTAGTTTTAAAATTTTACCTACGAAAATACATATAAACTCACTTCAGAATTTTTCAAAATTCATTCCCTAAGAAGGTGAAAATGTGTGGTATCCACGGGCAAAGTCGCGGACAGAAAACTAGTGTAAAATAACTGTATAACAACCACACATCTACATTTTTTCTTTTGCGTTTAATTATAAATCACACATTTTAAACTATATAAATGCGAAACCTTGTTAAAACATTTCTGATGGGACTGTAAAAAAATCATTATGCTCATTAGTAGAGTGATTTGGCCGACTTGGCGCCATCGGGATCCGGGATCGGAGCTCGGAGCTCCTCATGCTCTGTCATTCCGGTTCCCGGTGGCTATTTTTCCCTAAAAAGTTCCCTTTTCCCCTCAAAATTGACTATTTTCCCATAAAATTTCCCGTTTTTCCAATACGGCCGCCACTGCTCTGCTCTTAAGAAGCGAGCCTCCCAAATACTTCCGACGGATATAAAATTGCTTTTCTGAGGTTCGTTTTTGCAACTGGGGGGTTCGGTGATTTTTTGAGGGAAAACGAGAAATTTTAAATGTAATAATTGAAATGTTATTTAAAAAAGGGAAATCTTGATGATAAATGGTTGATTTTAAAGGGAAAAAAGGAAATTTATGTGGCAAAATGGTAGCCGGGGGATTGGAATGACAAAGCATGAGCAGTTCCGAGCTCCGATCCCAGATGCCGATGGATGGCAAGTTGGCAAAATTATTTTGCTCTCATAAACTGGGCAGACTTATTAAAAGGGTTAAATTGTACATGTGTGTGAACAAGGTGTATAATTAATGAACTTATTAAGCAGGAAATTTTTCAGATGGGGAACTTCTTAAGAGGGCTTATACGAGACCGGTGTGCAACATCAAACAATATGCCCTGTAACGTGCATAGGATCTACATTTACCTATATACAGAGTTGGTTTAAAAAAAAATAACAGTACTTTGTTGTTACATCGTTTAATATAACAAAAGTTTTTGCTCTTCACGGCAAAGTGAGCACTTTTAAAACAAACCAACTGCTAAAAAAAAATCACTGCCTATTAACTGCAATTATGTGCCGTATGCGCTGGTATGCAGTCTCCCATTTGAGTTTTCTGCGAATAAAATAAAATAATTCTATGTTGTCACGTTGTATTACGAGTTTACTGATTAAATTTGTGGCAAATTAAGTTGACGGTTCCCTGCCTTATGTAAGAACTTACATAATAGTAACACATGCTTATTCCAAATAATTTGACGTTTTTACTTTACTGGTGCGTGAATAAAGTTATAAGGCCCAGAACAGAGAAAATATTATAATTTTCTGAAGGATAAACATGAGGAGATGAATTATATATAGGGCAGCGCTTTCAATAGCGCTCAATTAGCCGTGAACAGATCATAATATGATGTGTTACATAAAATACAAATATTAATTTTTAGCCTAAAAATAAAAAAAAATATGTTACCACGAAGTAATAAGAAAAATGAATATATATGCGCAGTATTATTAAAATAAAAATTATAATTTTGGAGGAAAAAAATTATAATCAATCAGGCCGTCGTCTGAAGGTTCTTGGCTTTGAGGTGTTAGCAGTGTCAAAGTCGAACAACTATCCGACTTTTCAGCACACATTGCAGTTTCCATCAGGGCAGCATTTCCCAACGCCCTCTCGGTATAATGGATCGTGTCAGGAGAAATAAGTGTTGTTCATTAGTTAGCGAAGATAGATATTTGTGTGGTTGGTGTAGGGTGAGATGACAAACTGGGATGTGTAACCAGGGTCGCGTCATAATTCATGCTGTCCTGGTGGCGGGGACAGAAATGAACTCCCCGCTCGTCTGATGCCAGACATTTCTCTGTAAAGCAGCAAAGAGTGTTAGTGTTACAAGCTTAAAATAACATACCAATGTTATGTCGGTGCTTTCCTGCACATTACTCTTCGTGTAAAGACGCAAGATTCGAAATACATGCTGACATGGAGCAGGGGATCTCACTAGGAAGTAAACAGTTTTTATATAGAAATATCTTAAATCCCGTTTTACATGCTCTTATGTCATCATCAATATGTTTTTGTTTTGAGTAGTGTCACATTTTCAATCCCAATTTCGCGTATGCAACAATCTTAGATAGTTTTTACCTAGAGCCCGGAATGATCCTACCATTTTCCCATTAACAGGTCCAAGGTAAGACCGGCACAGTAAAACGTCACGTGTTATGTCCCATTGTGTACAGTAATCAACTCGGTATCTAAGCAGAAAGCACGTGCGTGATTGGCCGTGAAGTGACGTTTCTGAATCGCGTTCTGGGGGTTGCAGGTTCAGTTCTAGCCGGTACTAGCAAATGACCGATACTTTCCTTTCAGATTTTTCATTTGTTGGGTTAACGTCCTTATTGGCTTCAGTTCATAAAAGGTAATAAAAATTATTATTACTATTGTATTTACTGTTGTTGAAGCGGGCATTTACTTGCTACACTACACTAAATAACACAACTCACTATTCGTCATACGGTCGAATCGTGATGTCTCCTTTCGTCTTAAAACCGAGGTGTACGAAATTTATGATTTTCAGAATATGCCCCGAAATTCTGTGGAAATCTTCGTACAGGTTGCGTCACTACGCGAAGTTCTTACATTTGACCCCTCAACAACAGAGTTTAGTTCAGCTCGTGACAGCACGGTACTTAAAAAGGTGATAACTTCTTCATGGGCCAAGGTGCAAAGACGATGTTACTGTGTTGCAATCTTGTATGTTATATTGAGTTTTATTACCCGATATCTGAAACTTAGTTTTTCTGTCCATGCTCGTTGTCTAAACGGCAAGTCATGACGACGGAAAAAGTCGTGACGCTATCAGCACTTCAATCTGAACAATATGTCTCGAAGCGATTCATACGTCGTGCGATAAGATACCTGTGCAGGTCTGTAGCAACACAATCGTCATAGATAAACAAGAGTAGTTTAAATCCCACATATCACGTACTGGACAAACACTGTAACGTGTATACGGAGATTTTCTTTACACACGCAGCTTTCAAATACAGTGACAACATCAAATTTTATTACCGATGAATTACTGAATCTCCAGTCGATACTTTCAGTGGACCTGGGGGTTTATTCTAAGATATTCCTTAATTTTTCGTATTCGTTAAGTTTCAAACGCCCTTGAAACGAATAAAATCTTCGAGAAAGGTAATTTCGTATTCTAACTCATATTTCGTTACCAGCCCTCCGAGCCTTCGGCAATGTTCGGGTTTTCATTAGCGAAAGCATGATGGCAACACTGCTCACATGAAATTTAACGGAAATATGCGGGTTTTTGTATACAATTATGAATACTTCAGCTTGAAATTATCAATAAATCAAAGCAGTAAAAGCCTTAAAACATATTGTTTCCATTTATATGGTTTTAATTAATGTTAGTATTTAACAAATAATGAATTTTAAGAAATAGGAAAAATTCGTTTATGAAGTGTCTCAGTTTTACTATCGTACTTGGCGATATTTTATAACTCGCCTGGACGTGTGACGTATTATACACAAACAAACATGCTCTAATTTCGTATGCAATGGATTAAGATGGATTCTTATGTACTCCGATAAGAGAGAGCGAACAGAACTTTGGTTGCCACATGTGCTCAGATTTTTTTACGCTACCATTTTTTTTTTTGCTGTTTTTTTTTGCAGGCTGTTTACGGCGCGCTGTGTTTTCGTTATTTTTTAATGCGAAGATTACAAAATAAGCAATGGACAACAAACTAGACACTGTCGTGTTTCCACTCAGCTATATTTATTCAAATGTGGTATGAATTTTTACTTAATTATTTTTAAGAGACAGCAATGTTGTTTTGTACTCCCGAGAATTATTTTGAGCTTAGCGCTTCGTATTGGTTTATTTCCAAACTATATTGTTTAAAATAATTATTGAATAAAATCAATATTTACGGTTTCGTATTACATTACCAAGATCTGTAATAAAATAATAAAATACCCTCCTAGTCGTCAGCCTGCGCGTCTGATTATTAAGTTTACAAAAACCAAAAGATTAATTAGTGCCATTAAAATTATTTTATTTTAAAATATATTTTATTATTTCTGTATGAATGCATATTATTACATGATTTTCATTTTCTACAATTATAAGTAACAACCTGTAGAACGTACTTACCATGTTTTCATAATAAAACTCATTTAACGAACGTCCGAAGGACTTCATTATCGTTTCGATTGCGATATTGAACATTGTGACGTCAAACAAACACTTGGAGGCCATTAGAATACCTTAATTTGATAGGCAACTAAAATTCGAGTAATAACTACTATTTCTGTCGAAAGCAAACGAAATGAATAACTTAAAATAAGCTCCCTTAACAGGGCCACACTACAAATAAAATAATGTTTTACTTTTACTTACAAAATACTTTAAACATAATATTGTGTTGATACTCTTACATATTTTATATTATCTATATTATATACTATATATAAGTGTATGCGCTGTGCGATTTTAGAATGATGTGCCACGAGTAATCTTGTAAGTTACTTCATTCGTGGTAAAATATAAATTCTGCGTAGTGGTGATAGGAACAATAACGTATTCGACATACTTCCAAAAACCGACCTTATTGCTGTCTCACTCACTCCCTCCCTCTCTCTCTCTCTCTCTCTCTCTCCAATCAGAGAGTGGTTTGAAGAATTATGATGTTAACAAATGAATAGATACAGTGTTGGTCAATCTGCTGATTCACAATACAACTTAAAATACCGTGTGCACAGATGACTTATATATACCATATGCTTTCTTGGTTTTCCTTGAGCGTTAATAAAAAATACTGTAAGTATATTTTGTATAGCAAGTAAACGTTATGTGTAAGTGGCCAATAAGGGTATGTCAGATGTTGCTAGCGGGAAACTTGTGTTTACAGTTTAAACCAAGCAATTCAAATACTGAAAGAACAAATGCATGAGCATATTTACAATTATATTTATGAATTTAATTCACAAAAAATTATTCCCTGCCACAAAAATGTCCGTGCTTAAGAATAATGTAATGTGACGTAATGTTGGTTGTATCACCAAAATGTAGAAAGCTCGCTTATCACAATTGTTCATTGGCTGGAATTTAAAATTGAAATGAAAATTGTGAATCATAATAACAGAAACCATGGTTCCATGTACATGTTCGGAGGTTACTGCATTATTTTTACGTCATAATTTTTCAATTGGAAACCCACGCTAACACTTATACGTTTCTGGGTGAACCGTAACGCCCGTTATAGAATGATACTGACGAGGATACCTATCACGGAAGCGAATAACGTAAGACACTCCGTGTTCAATCCAAGCGCATGCGTGCATGGATACGTACGAGAGAACGCAAGAAAGGCTGGCTAACTCCCATATGTTCCATGTCCGGGAATCTGTGTAGCCAATAGGAAGTGAGTATTTCGTTTAATGATATTCTTGTAGGTGACCATTGTGGTTTACATGAAAACTAGGACATGGTGCCTGTTATCTTTTTTTTTAATAAACACATGCGCACGACTTGGCAATACTATTTATGAAGTGTAAATATATTCTAAACATTAAAATTAGTGTCTGTATACTATTGTTACACTTCCTCAAAGTCAGTGGCTAAACCAAATTCGTTATGGGATGGATGTCTTAATTATGTAAAAGAGTTATTTATAATTTCTTAATTTTATTTTTAATAACTACAAATAAAATTCTCTCGACACATTTCACACTAAATTTATATCACTTACTATTTACAATTTATGAATTAAGTCAATACAATTTACAATTACCTCAAAGAAATTAGTGGTATTAGANTATCACTTACTATTTACAATTTATGAATTAAGTCAATACAATTTACAATTACCTCAAAGAAATTAGTGGTATTAGAATTCAATATTTCCCAAAGTATGGGTCGCGACCCACTGGTGGGTCGCAGACTAAAATTCGGTGGGCCCCAAAAAATATAATTTCATACATAAAAATATGCATGAGTTATAAATGTTATAATTTAGAACCTACACACATACAATGCAACTGTCAANATCACTTACTATTTACAATTTATGAATTAAGTCAATACAATTTACAATTACCTCAAAGAAATTAGTGGTATTAGATAATTAAGAATCAGTACCGATAGACAGTGTATCAAAACCTATTCAATTATTTTCATATTTGACAGTTCCAATATTTACAATAAAGTCCGTATCATATGTCCATTCAGTCCCACCAGTCCGCAAAGTTCTAGAGTTGTCTGAGCCCCCTCATGCACAGTAGTCGTCATTCGTCGGCTGTCATGCCATATCGTCCATTCCCACAACGAACACCTCGTCCGCCGTCGTCTCGCAATCTCCCGTCGTCGTCCGTCCTCATCACCGATGTCCTTCGCTCCACCACGCGTCGCTCGATTATCGCACTCAGCCAATAGGCTTCTACAAAAATACTCCCGACCCTTGGACCACTGAAATATTTATAGGGTCGTAGGCCATCGCCCAGAAATTTTTCTAAATGGTGCGTTGCGCCGAGGGTCCAAGATCCCAGAATATTCTCCAAACTCGTCGGCTTCTTCAGCAGGGAGGAGGAGGGGCTGTGTCTTCAGCCAGGAGCCTAGTACGGGCGGTGGGGGGGCTGACCACTTAGGGCGGAAGAGGAGGACCTGGCCGGTGTGCGCGTAACGGGAGCTCTTGCGCGAGGCGAGAGGTCACGCACGTAACATTATAAATCTTATGTCAGTATTTTGTAACAGAAGAGGTTTTTTTCTTTTGTAGGTCGCAGATCGTTAACTTGCTGAGTATTATTGTATAACCGCTGAAATTCCTCCCGATTCGTCAGCTNACGTAACATTATAAATCTTATGTCAGTATTTTGTAACAGAAGAGGTTTTTTTCTTTTGTAGGTCGCAGATCGTTAACTTGCTGAGTATTATTGTATAACCGCTGAAATTCCTCCCGATTCGTCAGCTCGTTCCATGTACGTGTTTAGCGTCCGTTTTCTTACGTATCCGTGCGTTGTAGAACGAGCCTAAAGCCAAGTCGATATTGCCAACACCACATGCACAGCATTAAAGTAGCACACCAGCACAGACACAGCACTATTCCCTGTGTCACATTGGCACTAAACGTGTCTATTGTGGACATTTTTGGAGTATTTTTTCAGGAAGTTCACTTTTGTCGAAAATTTTGTTTCGTGTGTCGGCAGTAGTTTTTTATTTTTTGTAAAACGTTTATTATTACATTTTTGTTTACCTACTTTAGAAAAAAAACTCCCTTTCCCATTTTCTATTTAGCTCTGATTACATCCCGATATTAGGTTATATAAATATAGTTCATTACCAGGGCATTTATTTTAGCCAAATTCACTACCCTAACATAGTTTATTTGCAAATAACCATTTAAATTTGATTGATTTTTATGTAAACACTTTTTCCTCCATCACAAACCGTTTACCTCCGAAATTTTCATTTGTTTAGTAAAATTCATTAACTTTATATCATAAATTAATATTGATCATATAACCTGTACTTTTTATTGATTAGCTATGCACGGGACACTGCATACGGAAAAGTTAAAAGTTGCTTAACTTCGTGTGGGCTGTGCGTATGCTATGCGTCAATGAAGAAAATGCTATCAATAGACATACGTTCAAACTTACACGTGTTTGTGATGTGTGCGTGCTGAAGGGGGTTCTCTAGTCGCCATATGGGTCTCGTTGTAAGCAGTTGAGTCTGTTGTAATTTCTAAACAACTATGGAATATTTAGTTCAATCAAATAATTTTTAATGCAAAAAAAGCCGATATTTTGCTGCCAATTTATCAATTTGGTATTGAAGATAAATGTAGTCGTTGAAGTGTGTCAGTCAGCAAAAATCGCTCTAAGTAGACCTCTGTTTGCGATATGTATTATTTCATAAACATTGTTTTAAACTATAGCGACAATAATACGCCTTTTTTGAACAGATCACTGTAAAACCCTTTAGTTAAAAGCTATTCGATTTAAAGTGAGCACTTATGAAGTCAACCTTTGAAAAATGTCACTGCTCCTAGCTGAGTGTATTTTAACGTGCATACTGACTGGCATGCGCCCGGTAAAGTTGGCAACGACGGAAGGAAAGTAGTTCCATGTCGTAACATTGAATTAAAAATGTCAAGTATACATTTTTTAATACTGCAATAATTACATTTATTTTCCGTTTTTAATATCCTATAAAGTGTAAAAATAATCAAATTTGTAAAATATTTAATTTTCTAGCACTTTTACAGTTTCCCTTGACCGTCGCATGAATAAAGTGCTCAGGCCCACGACAATCCGCGTTTTCGATAATTCACCGATGCATCGACCGATGAACACCGGACGTTTGAAAAATACTGTTTCGGTTGAATCCTGTTAAACTGATTGATCCACCAGTTCAACCGGCCTGAAAATTCTGGAGATCAAGTGGATATTCATCAAAACATTAACCGAAGCATTTTCGAAAGTTTTGTCTGAAAAATAAAAGGTAGCACACATGAATTTCGTAATATTCAAGCATTCCAAAATTTACAAATGTAATTCGAACGTGGAGTTTTACAAATGTGCGTTGAAAACTTTAGAATTGCATTATTTTGCGTATAGGAGCAGACGGAAAAACAACTGAAAATCAACCTGATGTTCGAAAAATGTCTCAACCAGTGTACACCGTTGCACCAACCACTGGTGGATCCTTCGATGAATTTCCAAAAACATGGTATGTTAATCTTAAATGTAATGGAAGAATATTTAAAGTGCGTACAAGTAAATCTTCAGCAGTTCTTTTGAAAGGGCTGAGTTTACCGTGAGCAGCATATACCTCGAAGGTTTTTTATGTTATTTTCCAACGCCGTCGCAATAATTCCTGACGACCTTATTAGAGAGGCGCCGTAAGTGTGTAGCATATCCGTGTGAGCCACGCGAGCATAGTAAAGGGCACGCGAGCGCATTGTTTGAACGACGGCGGCTGAGTAATGGCGGCAGGCTTCCAAGTAGTGCGCGCGTCCTAACCTAGAACGCTCTGTCGGCGGTGCCAAGTGTGCCGCGCGGCACGTGGTTGCGCGACCTGTCGCTAGAATGCGCCAGCTGGAGCGCATGCGCCGCCGCCGGCTTGGCCTTGCGCGCTGCAGCCTGTTGTACAGTTATCAGAGGCGGGCTGCCTTCATCAGCTTGTGGCGTGCGTCTCGCGACGCCAAGTGTTACACGAGGGGACAGGTCGCGTGTCCTGTAGGAGGAATCGCCGTGCGTGGCAATGAGGACTGCGCAACAGTCCCCCCCCCTCCCCTCACAGCGACCAGATCATGCCCACGATGTCGGGATCCGGTCCCACACACGCCGGCGTTGCCTCACAAAGCAAGAAGCGATACGCATTCCCACCGCCAGAAGCCCCCGTGACAGCGCGACGCGGAAGACTGTTCCCTCGGATAACAAAAGGTCCTTGCAGCTGCGTGCTGCTTACTAAAATTGCCGTCGATATGACTGCAGCAGCGCAAGCTGTGCAGTTACGAGTGAGCCGGAAAGGAGGTCGATGTCGTTATCTTCCTGGATCAGCTAGTAATGATCTAGTTCTGCAGCACGAAGTGATGCCATGTGATAACTGCTCACTTTGTTGAGTATTAAGTCTGCAACTTATCGTCACATACACTCCACATTAAATAAATACAAAGAGCATCATCACAAGTTGCACAGCACAACATACGCACACACACACACACAANACACTCCACATTAAATAAATACAAAGAGCATCATCACAAGTTGCACAGCACAACATACGCACACACACACACACAATACCAAGAGACACTATGCAGATGTAAGCCTACGTTGCATAGACAAGATGCATTAGCCTANCACACACACACACACAATACCAAGAGACACTATGCAGATGTAAGCCTACGTTGCATAGACAAGATGCATTAGCCTATTTACGTATAGTCACATATCTACGCTTATATCCATACGTACTCTTGCATAGGGCTAATACAGAGAAATATACATGGATATATGTGTATACACTTAATTATACATACTTAAACATTTACAAGGAGTTATATTAAGCGGTTACTGTAAAATAAGTGTCTTGAGCGTGTACGCGTGTTTCAGATAGTGAATGCTCTAGACATTGCGTTGCTTCTCTGTTAACAGAAAGAAATCTTCGGTTATCTCATGCGAAAGACAAATTTTTAATTTGTAACAGACGGCAGGTTTTACGAGTTCAGTATTTGTTTCCTTTCGATATCGTCTCCATGCGGAGTGCAATCATCGCGTGGTGAGAGCGTGATAATAAACTCTAGTTGAGCTGANTCCTTTCGATATCGTCTCCATGCGGAGTGCAATCATCGCGTGGTGAGAGCGTGATAATAAACTCTAGTTGAGCTGATATAATTTATGCAGTTATCATAAACACGCGCAAATCCCTACCACAATAACGCCATTTTGACTGAATATTGAGCATTCTGCCCTTAATCAAAAGAACACAAGGATTTATGTGCGGTGGGTGTGTTCCATATAGAGGACCTATGGGAGCGGCATTTGACATACGTTGATTTGGGTGGACACGGCACATGAGGCTGACAGTAAAGGACTATCACTTTATCACAGAGTAGGTAAATACACAGAGACGAAATGGCATGGTNTCCTTTCGATATCGTCTCCATGCGGAGTGCAATCATCGCGTGGTGAGAGCGTGATAATAAACTCTAGTTGAGCTGGTATAATTTATGCAGTTATCATAAACACGCGCAAATCCCTACCACAATAACGCCATTTTGACTGAATATTGAACATTCTGCCCTTAATCAAAAGAACACAAGGATTTATGTGCGGTGGGTGTGTTCCATATAGAGGACCTATGGGAGCGGCATTTGACATACGTTGATTTGGGTGGACAAGGCACATGAGGCTGACAGTAAAGGACTATCACTTTATCACAGAGTAGGTAAATACACAGAGACGAAATGGCATGGTNGGCACATGAGGCTGACAGTAAAGGACTATCACTTTATCACAGAGTAGGTAAATACACAGAGACGAAATGGCATGGTGGTTCCTCTGTGTGGTTACCTATCTCTTATTTACTATGCAAGGATCAGGGAAAGGGCCTTGTCTCTGATTGCTTTCTGCATGTTGCGAAAAGTCTCCTATTGGCTGGGCTACCGGCTGGCGAGTAGGTTACCAGGCGCTGATTGGCTAACGGCGTTCCAGGATGCNAAGTCTCCTATTGGCTGGGCTACCGGCTGGCGAGTAGGTTACCAGGCGCTGATTGGCTAACGGCGTTCCAGGATGCTGGTGTGTGCGGCTGCAGTTTGCGATGTAAACTGCGGTTTCACCTCTGTGTTCGTAACTACTTTGTATCCTTATCGTGTTCACAAGTGCACTAGTATACTTCGATTTGGAAATGACTCCACCGTTTCCAATATTTTTGGTTTGCTTGGTCCAGGTACCGTTTACCAGGAATGGTTGGTTCGTGGTCAAGGTCAGTAGAGAGCTATGTGTGTATCGAGTAAGGTGTGTATCTTTGCAAAGGGGAGACGTAAATTTAGCTGTTCCGGAACGCTTTGACGTAAGCAGTACTTATGCAATAAAAAAAAAAGTAGAGTTGTCGGTACTTATTTCGTAATTCGAGTAGGTAAAATAAACTTTTTTATATTTTATAATAAATTTTAATAAAAAAAAGCAATTGAACTCAACAACAAGCGAACAAAGGTAGCTTGAGCTTGTTCTTTGGAGGCAGTGAGGCGCCGAAACAGTGACCAGGGTAGGAGTGGAGGTTGGACGGGCGTCCTGCAAAGTTGCCAATTGCAATAATATGTGGAAATGAGTTTCAATTGTATTGAAAATTACGCTATAATGGTAGCTTGCCATCATTGTGTTTTAATTTATGAATTCATCCCGCCCGTATGTAACACGATGTGTAATTTCTTACTTATAAAGAAAGCATGCGCGACATTGAAACGTCATTCATTGTCGGTCGCTGTGGTACTGTTTTTATAAGTTCATTCAAAGAGAGCAATAATTAATATCTACTTGCAATACATTATGCTTGGACACGTATAAATGTTCTCACAGAGTAGTGCCGGGACGGCTGTCCACGCCATGTAAATAATAATAATAATTTAGTCAAATCAGTGGCGTAGCGCGAGATTTTGACACATGAAAAATGGTGCAGATTCTGTCCCAAGTTAATACAACAGTGGCTCGGAAACTTTTCCCCAAGAAAAACAAGATACGTGAAATTTTAAGGTAAAAATGCTTAGGTTAGTGATAAAGCATTTTTACACATTCACGTTTGCGGTTGTAACAGCGCTCTGTCATGTGGGACGTGTATGTGATACTATCACAAAAGGTTTTCCCCGACATTTCGTTATCAGGAAACCAATATAACTGTTTGACGACAACAGATAGCCGCTAAAGTTCCCCAACATGCCGTATTCGCTTTCAGATACAAAGAAAGAGTGGAATGGAGAAGTTTGTAACATCGGGATATTGAGAGGTGGTGAGGGTGAAGCGAGGAGAGTAAGGAGCAGCGCCGGAATGAAGGGGCGGGGGAAACGTGAGCCCCCGAGAAAACCCGCCGACCAGCAGCATCGTCCGGGGCGATTCTCGTGTTTGAAAACACGGGAGCGTTTAAGTTAGGTTAAGTTAGGTTAGGTTAAAATATGTTGTGTACTCCCATAATATCACAATTGAGAACAACAAATTCAATGTGGAGTAAATAAGAATTTTAATAAATTCCTGAATATCGCGTAGAATATACCTTGCATCAAAATGACACCGCCGGGAGTGGAACCCAGTTCGCCATCGTGCGAGGCGAGTGCTCTAGCCGACGCGTCTCGGCTGGAGTCGTCAGCGCACGCCGTCGCCTACCGCACTCCTCGCAACATACACACCACGACCAAGCGCCAACTTGGACGGGAATCTGGGATCACGCCGAGGGGACTGAAACGGCAGCTGGCCTTCTGCGCAGCACATATGGGTAGATAAAGTCAACACACGGCTTGCACCTTTAAAATGCACGTTTACAAATGTTAAACGTTCTTACGACTCAACGCCAGTGCCAGTCATTTTGCACAGCAAATACATATCACCTGGGCTAGCCTATACCGTAGAGTACTTTCGAATTTAGATGACTGCGAACTACAGCCGTACGCACCAATGGCGTGTGGTTAACTGTTGCAGGGTAAGCTGTCGTTAGCTCTGTGCTGTACCCTGTTGCTTGCTAGTTTACACTTCCACAAGTAAAAAGTAGCTCGGCAGCTGATGACACAAGACGCGTGTAGTGGGTAGAGACCCAGCAGCATGCTAGACTCTACAATCCTTTGTGTACTTGAGCCTCGGTTAGTTTTTCATTGGCTGTTGCTCCAGTTTAACCACTGACCCGGTAGCAAGGGATTCGGTACTAGTTTTCCCTACATGTTCGTTATTGGTCGTAAGTCATCCGAAGTGTGTCTAACAAACTATGGTCCAATAGAAGGGGAAACTCCATGGTACGTGCGGATTAAGTTTAACTTGGCCTTAAATGAACTCGCGAAATTCCCGTGTCTCGAGCAGTGGGTACCTTACTACTCGATTGTGAGTGGTCGAAATACAATCAGTTTCCCCAGACTGCACGGAGTTTGCTGCACCAGCAAGCACCGTTGCAACACTTCACCACACGCCACTGATACACACCAGCAAGATAGCATCTCATGTTGCAACGCCGCTCGCATATCAGCGCCTGGTGACCTACCCGCCAGCCAGCGGTACAGCCAACAGGACAGTTCCCAGAACCTAGCGCAGCCAATCAGAGAATGAGTAAGCCCTCATCGAAGGAACCACTGCGCCATTTCGGCTCTGTGTACGTATCTGCTGTATGACTGTACGCAGCGAGGACCACTGCCTTGTGCAGTCGGTCTCTACTTTGCGGAAGTCTCTGCAGCTCTGTAATAGAGACCGACTCCAAACAATTGCTACAAGCACGTAGCATGTGTTCCACTGGTTGTTAGAACGATACAAGCGTTAGATCAATATAAGAATATGCGAATAAAATGTAACTAGATTGCATCTTCTGGAACCAAAGGTTAATGCGGAACTTTAAAATTGTCATGTACCTAATGAGTCGTACTTGTCGATCAAATTATCGTGTCATATTGTTACATCATTTGTGTATGCCAGTTCATACTCAAATAAACATTAAACAAATAGAAAATATTTCAGTCGACGCTAACATAAACATCACACATTTTTAAATTCTGAAAACCAGGACCTTGTTTATATGACTTTCGCAACCGGGCGACGACTTTTGTTATACNTTGGCGACGAATTCTGTTATACGTCCTAGAAGAAGCTACGCCAAATAATGAACCTGCAACCAAATTACGAACCAAACACGGCAAACCCAATTCGGATTAAAACGGGAATCTTACTACGGTGGCAGCCAATGAACACGTGACGGCAATCAAAACTGCTATGCAGTACTAATTTTTCAAATTCGCTCCGAAAATTATTTTTAATTATTCAGTTAGATCTACATCAAAATGGGTCAGTATATAAGTTTTTTTTTTTTTGTTTTTTTTTCTAGAAAGCTTAACTGTTAACAAGCTGTAATTGCATTATTTGGCCAAACTATTTTTGATTTGTATTATATTTTTCAGTTCATAATAAACACTTTTTGTCGTTGGCAATAAGTAAAATTAAAGTATATTTCCTGAGAAAATATATTTCCTTTTCAATTCTTCTGTGGCCGGTGTTCCGCCTACGTGGTGCTTGGACTGCGTTGCAGTGTGTTTGAAATCCTGGTTTTGGACGAAACTATTAAACCTACCCCCATTATGTTTGCCTACGAAAAGACATCGAACCCCAGACGAGGAAGGAATGTTACTTTAATGTTACCACGCATGCTGTTAATATTATTTTGGAGCCCTCTTATATAGTAATGAAATGTTTTTTTTTTTTTTTTTTTTTTTTTTTCAGATTGCCGTATCTTAAACCATACTTGCCGGACACGATTCAAACTGCAAAAGGAGCCTGTACTAAACTTTGCTACAGACTTTTCATCAATAAAATGATAGGGTCGCCCCTGAAAGTCTCATAGGTACACGCAGCACTACGAGAACACTGCACGTCAGTTCAGAGCCCTGCGCGTAGCGGCGATGGAGCTCTTATAGCGCGTACCAGTTTAACCCTTATAGCTCCTGCGCTCCTCTGCCAAAAGAGGAGAAGAACGATGCACGAAGGTGGGCTCCTTAAGGTAACCAATACTCGGATGCATTATTATAGATTTTATTGAGGAGGAGATTAGAGAGGACTCCCCGCATTGCCCAGATAAGATTTCAAAGTCTTTATTTATATCATCCATTAATTTTGTGTCGTATGTTCTCCCCTCCTTTTCTTTGATGGCTCTAGCTAGTCCTTAAAGTCTGCTTCATTGTTTATGGATGATGGAATTGTGGCTGCTGCCGTAAATGTATTTTATGGTTTTTTTTACATGTTTAAGCAAAATAGCGAAGCCGTGATATTGAGGCTTGGGGCCAAATAATGTTAGTTTTTTTCGTAAAGATTTTACAACCATTTTGTGATCAAATAAATGGTCAGAAAATTAGTTGATGGGAGTGTTATCATTGGTCATTATCCTGCTGATCCTCCAATTTCGGCATCTTGATTATCATTAAACCGCCAGATCGAACTGTTAAAAAATATATATTAATCAAGCCAAATTTTTAAGATAAAATAAACATTTTCAAAAATTGTGTTTTGTACTCAGCATCCCAGTATACTTTCACTTGTCTATCAAACGTAGGAAATGTTTCACTTCTTATTGTACAGTTCTGAAGCGACTTTCACCGTGGAGAAGGTGCTAAGGCTGCGGTTGCCATTACAAGGCAAAACATTGTTACTTGCTTATTTACGTCACGTTCCGTTGTTCCGTATGCGGTTTCGAGACAGCATTTCGGTACTCCAAGTGTAAAAACGAGAAATTTTGAAAATAATTAATAAACTTATATTCCTTTACCCGCATATTCGTGTAGTTTTGATTAGGTCCACATAACTATAGTCGGTTTTATCATTGTGTTTTAAAAACTGGATTCAGCTGTAGGACATCTCCACCATATTTGATTATGATTGATTGAGTAGTTCCTAAGATACTATGTGTAATCATAAATTGCAGGTGGTGATTCTTTCTAAAATAGAAGATGTTTGAAGGAAGCTATTATATACCTAATTGTGGACACAATAAGTACTTCAGTGCATAAAGTTTCATTTCAATATTTTTAAAACGGTACCGGTAATAATGCATATATTACTAAAGTAATAAGACTTCAGCACACACATACACACAGTGAAGTGATTTCACAAGCCTATATTTCGCTTGAAAAGTATAACATTAACTGCACTTCCAACAATTCGTAGATATGTGTGACCTTCGGTCTCTTAGCCTAATCTTGAAATTAGTTTTTTCGATGTCTGCTAAAGTTTCTGTATGAGCAGATTCTTGTATAATGCCTTATTCTGCTTGGTGCAACTAGTAAAAAAAACCATTGCACGAGTCAAAAAAATAATCGTTTTCGGTTTCAGAGTAAATCCTTAGAACGTCTTTCTCAGTNAAAAAAAACCATTGCACGAGTCAAAAAAATAATCGTTTTCGGTTTCAGAGTAAATCCTTAGAACGTCTTTCTCAGTGACGGAGTCGCGTCACTGAGTACGTGATTTTCTATTTCAACTCTGGTGAGTAGGATTTAAGTAGGCATAAGCCGTTCTCCTATTCCCACGATTTGAATTAACGATATGGTGCACTGGTAGCCCTCTAGATCAACATTCCCAAGGTATCAGGTTTCGTCTCCCAGCCCAACCTTATTTTTAGTTTCCCATCCTTTACCGGAATCACTCCAGGCTGGGATGGTTCATTCCACGACCCTGACCGTCCAAAGTACGGACTGGTTCGATTTNCTTTACCGGAATCACTCCAGGCTGGGATGGTTCATTCCACGACCCTGACCGTCCAAAGTACGGACTGGTTCGATTGATAACCACCCGCCGTCTATAAGATTTAGGCCATAACAATAACTGACACTTTGCACCAGCCCCTGCACGTTGGCGACCATCTGAGCAGGACATTTGTGGATGAAGTCGAGGAGGTTTGAAATCCGCCTAGCTTACAACTTTTCATTTAAATCTGGGGTTAGGTCACATAAATTGCTGACTTTAAATGAAACGATGGGAATCGTCATATTACTTGGAGGAAAAATACCTTCTCTCTTTGCAGAAATAATGAAAACATATATTGTCTCCCCAGACAACCGCATGCAACATAAACTCAAATTACTGTAACAGTCACACTTATCTTGCGAAACATTCAACGATTGTTAAAATCCGGTAAAAACCAAGTTGCTCGAATCAAAAAATAATTTTATCGTCTTTGATTCATACTTCAGATAAGATATATCTGATGATATGGGCCAAGTGGGCCAAGTGACAAAGTTCTAGCAAGATTATTAGAAATGACTCTGCGCAATACTTCCAGCTACGCTGAATANTTCATTTAAATCTGGGGTTAGGTCACATAAATTGCTGACTTTAAATGAAACGATGGGAATCGTCATATTACTTGGAGGAAAAATACCTTCTCTCTTTGCAGAAATAATGAAAACATATATTGTCTCCCCAGACAACCGCATGCAACATAAACTCAAATTACTGTAACAGTCACACTTATCTTGCGAAACATTCAACGATTGTTAAAATCCGGTAAAAACCAAGTTGCTCGAATCAAAAAATAATTTTATCGTCTTTGATTCATACTTCAGATAAGATATATCTGATGATATGGGCCAAGTGGGCCAAGTGACAAAGTTCTAGCAAGATTATTAGAAATGACTCTGCGCAATACTTCCAGCTACGCTGAATAATTAGTCGGTAATATTGCTGTGTTGTTTTTGTTCGTGTTAGGTGGCACCTAATTCCTTTCACGGGTGTAGAATACTGGGAAATACAGTGTAGGCTAGATGACACTGATTGAGAAGCCGTTTCTCGCCATCCTTATAATTCTCTCTTACCCCTGTCTCTCTATGTTTTTCTATTTCTTAATTCTGTTTGACATAGTTTTGCTTTGTTTCCCTATTTATATTATATATGGGTTTGTGTGTACATGTGTGTGTGAATGCGTTCTGCACGTTCACAATTTTTACACTTAACTTTAAAGACAAACCGGGGAAACATTGTTTAATTATTTCTGACATCATAGCATTACAGATCATAGTGCGGCAAAGAAAATCTCATGCAGAATAATCTGCACTAAGAAACTATTATTCCAGTAGTAATTTATGTAATATTATTCAAAAACTTTCCTGTTAGTATGTATTTCCAACAAACTATAAATAAATAAAATAGTTATGGCAAAACATTTCCCAAGCATATTTAACTCCATACTTTTACGTAAATTAATTAACGTTTGCACTTTTGGATCCATTTTCTGTATGCCGCAACTTTAGCACTGGAAAAGAGAGACGCGCAATTATTATTTATTCGTGTGAAATTTCCCGTTATTTAGCGCTAGAAGGCCTCCAGGGACGGTTGCGACATTTCCTTGACACGTGTAAAGCTTAACCGTGTCACTCATGACAGTGGACTGTGCGTAGCGCTGCAGGGTGAATGAGTGGGTGAAGAGAGTTTGGGCGGCTCTTATCATCG
>NQII01002350.1:275331-310088 GCA_002778355.1 Clitarchus hookeri
GGGGGGGGGGGGGCATAAACTTTCGGGAGTGCATTGCAACGAGGGAACATTCTGTTAACTGTCACGTAGGTGATACATAACATTATGTTATGCAGGCCTGTACATATTTTATGATTACGGCATTCCCTAATTTTGTGGTTCGTGCTGTGGAAAATATTTCCGCCTTAATAGAGCCCTACTACATGAAGCATTATATGCATGAATGTGTTTGCAAATTCACGAACCGCAAATAGCCAGTTAATATTGTAATCAAAACATAAATCATTTTACACCTGAAAACAAAGAATTTTTTACGTATACGTGTTAAATATATTTCTTAACTAATTACTAATGTAAAGAAAATAGGTGCGTTGCTGGGAAGGAGATAAATAAACAAGTGTTGCAAGGTTGTCACAATGTTTCACACCTCCAGTATCTGTGTAAGAGTGACCGCTGTGGGGGCCGACGGCGTTGGTAGAGGAGGGGAGATGGGGGTTACTTCCCCTCTGGTGCCGTACCCTCCCTTCGACAAGATTGCCCTATGCAGGAATGCTACCGGAGGTTTGCCGCGCCGAGTCGCTTCCGAGACCATTTACGGTTACTTCCAACATTTCTTAAGCCCTACTAAAACTTCTGCTTCCAGAATATTCCTCCGCCTCATGCAGAAAGAGCTTCACGAAGTCTAGAAAACTACACCAAAGAGAAAACGCACCGATTCTTGCGTACGCAGATGCATAACATTTTGCATAAGAATAATGTATTACTGGACAATACCAACATACCTATCTTCTCACTGTTTTATTCACGTTAATGGTACACGAAATGTTATAATTTATGGGTAGAATATAAGCAAAAGTTCAATTTAACAAAAAAAAAATAGATACTGTTATGCTAACACAAGTATAAAGCGTTTGTGATACATGACATGTTGAGGAAACAACCGAAAACTTCATATATTGGGTGATTTTTCAAATGTTTGTTTTAAAAAGTGTGAAGAAACCGCGAATAGGCTATAATTCGAGGGCTCCCTACTCCGCGCACCTCCTTTCAAATACGTTGAAGCAATGCTTCCGGTTTGCCTGCGCCGTTCCAAGAATGTTCTCCATTGCGCAAGGATCTTGGCAGAGTGAACTTCGTCAAGGTCTACCTGACTCAGTCTCGCCACTCATGAGCCACTGGCAGGAGGAACTGATACCCTCGTACACTTGCTAACAATGCATTATAATCACTGCATGAATTATATATTTTCCTTCCTACCATGGGGAGCCCACCCATCATGTGTCGTCATGGATTTCCTCCGGTTGCCTCGCCGGTTTACCATGATCCTTCCACGGGCTTAGTCCTAGTTAAGATGGAGGCGAGGACCAGGCTACAAACGCCGGCTTGGCTCTCCAAAACCTCACTCGGCCGATTGGTGCATGTCACTCCTACACCCAATTTTTGTTTGTAGAGCGTACAGGCCTAGAACCTACTCCCCCTCCTAACTCAAGTAGTTAGCCTACTAGCATAGGGTTCTCCCCTTCAGGGCCACCAAAAGAACGCCACAGTATAGACTATTCACTGTAAATTGAGCACTTTTGAAAGCCCTCTTATCCGGAATGAGTCAATAAATATATCTTATTTTAGCCTTAGACGTTAAGTTCCGAGTGTGGTGGAATATATACACTGTGTTTATAACTTACATGGCAAAATTTATTTTAAAACTTGATTAAAGGATTAGAAAAAATTACAGAAAGGAAGAAGTAAGCAAGGCCTCAAAAGTGCNATTATAATCACTGCATGAATTATATATTTTCCTTCCTACCATGGGGAGCCCACCCATCATGTGTCGTCATGGACTTCCTCCGGTGGCCTCGCCGGTTTACCATCATCCTTCCACGGGCTTAGTCCTAGTTAAGATGGAGGCGAGGACCAGGCTACAAATGCCGGCTTGGCTCTTCAAAACCTCACTCGGCCGATTGGTGCATGTCACTCCTACACCCAATTTTTGTTTGTAGAGCGTACAGGCCTAGGGCCCGGCACGCACCTAGAACCTACTCCCCCTCCTAACTCAAGTAGTTAGCCTACTAGCATAGGGTTATCCCCTTCAGGGCCACCAAAAGAACGCCACAGTATAGACTATTCACTGTAAATTGAGCACTTTTGAAAGCCCTCTTATCCGGAATGAGTCAATAAATATATCTTATTTTAGCCTTAGACGTTAAGTTCCGAGTGTGGTGGAATATATACACTGTGTTTATAACTTACATGGCAAAATTTATTTTAAAACTTGATTAAAGGATTAGAAAAAATTACAGAAAGGAAGAAGTAAGCAAGGCCTCAAAAGTGCTCACTTAATCGTGAACAGCCTATACTCCACTATATCTGGCAGTGACTGAATGAAGTGTGGTGCGAGGCGCGAGCGAGCCCCGGGCAAGATCCGGCGTGGTGCCGGGGAAGCACGGCACTTTCACCGCGCCACTTGCCCGGCTTCCAATAATGCATGATCTGTTGCTGGCGCCGCCGCTGCGCCGTATTTGCGCAGCTGCTCTGCATGATGGCAGCTGTGTCCGGGCGCCCCGCACTTTCAACAGCGCCTCATAACAGCCATGGTACAGAAGTATCGGCGTCCTACCAATATACGAAGTGTGTTCAAAAAATAAGGTGGCTTGTTATTTTGTGACTTTGTCTCGATAAATATTTATGTATTCATCAATATCTTCAGATATACTACACTTGTGCCAGCGCTCTTTGACAATCCTCGAAGCACTTATAATGTGCGCATTTTGGTATGGCATTGAAGTCTCCCAGGTCTTTATCCCCTCAATCGTGGCAAACCTCCGTCCTTTCATGGGTCTCTTCAGTTTTGGGAACAGGAACAAGTCGCAGGGGGCCACGTCCGGTGAATACGGTGGCTGAAGCATGATTACGGTGTTTTTAATACAGATTCTTTGATCCATTGTTTGCGATAGCAAAAAATCGCCAAGCACACCGAAACATGTCTAACCTTTATATTTGTCACAAACAAACTAACAATGTAAAATGGCTGAAAATGTCAACATATGTTGGGAACATGTGTACCAACATAACAAGAAAAACAATTGATAATCGAATGTACGTAGCTATCGAAATTTGCAAATTCACATTATTTTTTTAACACACCTCGTAGTCTATTGGGGCTTATGTCTACCAATCCAAGGTCCGGCAGTTCGCCGCTCCTCATCCCCACAGCTTTTTATACTGTATTGATCCATATCACGTCGATAGAGGCAAGTGTATGCATACAGCACATGGAACATCGCCCTTAGCCTCCGGCCGACACCAGTACTTCTAGCAACCGATGACGACATCAAGCGAAATTAGCGCTGCCTAGAAGACATTGTGGGAACCAATACGGCGCCATGGTGGGCAATAAATAAAACTTCCAAGATAGCAGCTAAAACCACCTAGCAGACGATGTGAGAATCAAGATGACAGCAGATGAAACAATATGGCAATCTATAAACAGCAGCCAACAGTAGACGCTATCCAAGATGTTAGTTGGAGAGAAATAAATAGGCTAGAAGGAATGACAGAGCAGAAGGTACAAAGGTGGAATGACAGAGAAGGAAAATGGTAAGTCCTGGAAACAAGATGGCGAGGTGGAATGACAGAAGTAGTTGTTTCAAACGCATGTTCGTGACAGCTACACAGGGACTCGATAAACCTTGATAAGAAAACGTCAACGTTATGCTCTTGCATTCCACTTAAATGACGTGTTTTTCCCGTTTTCCCCTCGAAATACCCCTTTCAAAAACGTCAAAATTACCCTTTTTCCCAAAAAAAATGTCCCAAATTAAACAAAAAAAAAATTTCCAAATTTTATTTATTCAAAATTTTTTTTATGACTTTACAATGTGGCACAATGACTTATTTTGGGTAATGAGGGGTGGAGGGGTTTTCTCATAGTCTACCCCTACCATACTTCATGCTCTTGCATTCCATGCCAGAAGATTTTCTTTTAATCTTTCCAAATTCGATTACCATTAAAGTCCTTCCTACTGTTAAACTTCACACTGTCGCATTCCATTGGGGTGCTGCAATGACGCAACGGGTAGATGACACGTTAAACTTCACACACTCGCATTCCATTAGGGGGCCACAGTGACGCAACGGGTAGATGACACGTTAAACTTCATGCTCTCGCATTCCATTGGGATGCCGCGGTGACGCAAGAGATAGAGCGCATTTTAAACTTCACGGTATCGCATTCCATTAGGATGCCGCAGTGATACAACAGATAGAGCGCATGTTAAACGTCACGCATTTGCATTCCAAGCTGGGAGGATTATCTCAGAGTCTTCCCAAATACGATATAAACTTCGCGCTCTTGCAATCCATTGCGGCGGGGCGCCACAGTGATGCAACGGATAGAGAGCTAAAAAGAAGGTTATCTCAGAGTATTCCCAATTTCAAAATCGACCGGGTGCCGCAGTGACGCAACGGATAGACGACTCACCTCCCAGCGGCCATGACATAGCCCCAGGTGACGAGGTGCCGCTGTGATGTAGCGGATAGACGACTCGCTTCCCAGTGGTATCATGTAAGATACGTTCGGAAACTCCATAATAACACTCCCCTCATTTTGAAAGGGTTAAGTCGTCCCAAAATCAATTAACATTTAAGTCCTTCCTACTAGATGATCACGCTCTTTCATGCCAAGCCGGGAGGGTTATCTTCGAGTCTTCCCAAAAAACAATTAACATTTAAGTCCTTCCCACTAATCCTTCCTACGAGATGATCATGCTCGTGCATGCCAAGCTGGGAGGGTTATCTCAGTGTATTCCCAAATTCAATTATTATTTAAGTAGATCCTACATGCCACAACACACATATAGACTTGAGCCATGCAAGAAGTATTTTAAAAAAACATGTTTAAATAATCTTTCATATTCTTTTATAGCCGAAGGCTCTGACCACAGTCCTAGAGAAATGTAGGTTTCGAAAACACATATAGGCTTGGGCCATGTGGGATAAGTAGTAGTTAAAAAAACTTGTATGTTTAAACAATAATAATTGTTNCACATGGAACATCGCCCTTAGCCTCCGGCCGACACCAGTACTTCTAGCAACCGATGACGACATCAAGCGAAATTAACGCTGCCTAGGAGACATTGTGGGAACCAATACGGTGCCATGGTGGGCACTAAATAAAACTTCCAAGAGGGCAGCTAAAACCACCTAGCAGACGATATGAGAATCAAGATGACAGCAGATGAAACAATATGGCAGTCTATAAACAGCAGCCAACAGCAGACGATATCCAAGATGTTAGTTGGAGAGAAATAAATACGCTAGAAGGAATGACAGATTAGGTACAAAGGTGGAATGACAGAGAAAGAAAATGGTAAGTCCTAGAAACAAAATGGCGAGGTGGAATGACCGAAGTAGTTGTTTCAAACGCAGGTTCGTGACAGCGACACAGCGACTCGATAAACCTTGATAAGAAAATATCAACATTATGCTGTTGCATTTCACTTATATGACGTGTTTTTCCCGTTTTCCCCTCGAAATACCCCTTTTAAAAACGTCAAAATTACCCTTTTCCCAAAAAATGTCCCAAATTTCACAAAAAAAAAATTTCCAAATTTTGCTTATTCAAAATTTATTTTAATGACTCCACAATGTGGCTCAATGACTTATTTTGGGCAATGACAGGTGGAGGGGTTTTCTCATAGTCTACCCCTACCATACTTCGTGCTCTTGCATGCTATGCCAGAAGATTTTCTGCTAATCTTTCCAAATTCGATTACCATTAAAGTCTTTCCTACTGTTAACTTCACACACTCGCATTCCATTGGGGTGCCGCAGTGACGCAATGGATATATGACATGTTTGAGAGGGTTATCTCAGAGTCTTTCCAATTTCAAAATCGACTGTATGCTGCAGTCACGCAACGGATAGATGACATGTTCGAGAGGGTAATCTCAGAGTATTCCCAATTTCAAAATGGACCGGGTGCCGCAGTGACGCGATGGATAGATGACTCACTTCCCAGTGGCCATGACATAGCCCCAGGCAACGGGGTGCTGCAGTGATGTAGCGGATAGACGATTCGCTTCCCAGCGACCATGACATAGCCCCAGGGGATGAGGTGCCGCGGTGATGTAGCAGATAGACGACTCGCTTCCCAGCGGCCATGACATAGGGCCAGGCGACGGGGTGCCACGGTGATGTATCGGATAGACGACTCGCTTCCCAGCGACCATGACATAGCCCCAGGTGACGAGGTGCCGCTGTGAAATAGCGGATAGATGGCTCACTTCCCAAGCGGCCATGACAGCCCCAGGAGACGGGGTTCCGCAGTGATGTAGCGGATAGACGATTCGCTTCCCAGCGACCATGACATAGCCCCAGGGGACGAGGTGCCGCGGTGATGTAGCAGATAGGTGACTCGCTTCCCAGTGGTATCATGTAAGATACGTTCCGAAACTCCATAATAACACTCCCGTCATCTCGAAAGGGTTAAGTGGTCCCATAATCAATTAACATTTAAGTCCTTCCTACTAGATAATCACGCTCCTGCATGCCAAGCCAGGAGGGTTATCTCCGAGTCTTCCCAAAAAACAATTAACATTTAAATCTTTCCCACTAATCCTTCCTACGAGATGATCATGCTCGTGCATGCCAAGCTGGGAGGGTTATCTCAGTGTATTCCCAAATTCAATTATCATTTAAGTCCATCCTGCATGCTACAACACACATATAGGCTTGAGCAAAGCGAGAAGTATTTTAAAAAAACATGTTTAAATAATCTTTCATATTCTGTTATAGCCGAAGGCTCTGACCACAGTCCTAGAGAAATGTAGGTTTCGTAAACACATATAGGCTTGGGCCATGTGGGATAAGTAGTAGTTAAAAAAACTTGTATGTTTAAACAATAATAATTGTTNTATAGGCTTGGGCCATGTGGGATAAGTAGTAGTTAAAAAAACTTGTATGTTTAAACAATAATAATTGTTCATATATGGTTATAGCCCCTACCTCGTCGAGAGAACATACGTTAAATGTTTTTACCGACACTCTCCCGACGTGAGCGATGGAAATATATATTTAAAGAATTAGGATGGATATTAATCGTAGCCAGGAANAGCGATGGAAATATATATTTAAAGAATTAGGATGGATATTAATCGTAGCCAGGAAGTGTGCGTGTGCGAGAAAAAAATCGTTCTGTACGCCCAGTCAGTACGCAAAAGAAGTCATGCACATACTTGATGCAGCCTTATCCTCCCACTTGCCATCTGCATAGCAGAACCACACAGATAGGTATTCCGTTATAGCCGTAGACACCTGGCCAGCGCTCTCTCGAGAGAAAAGTCGGTTTCATACAAATGCACCAACACACGATGCGGAAAAGTAATTTAAGAAAAACTTGTTTAAATAATAATAAATGTTTCTGTTACAGCCCCAGACCCCTACCATGGCGCGAGCCCCCACGACTCCCCTAGAGAAATAGGTTTTTATTTACATCACGGCGTGAGCGATGGAAATTTTATATATATATTTAAATTAATAGTATTTTTTCCTTTTGCTACACCAACACCGACGTGAGTTTCAGAAATATTAAAAATAATATATAAACTAGTATGATTATTAGTTTTGCGACAGCCAGGCTCTGCGAGACGCCCGACGAAGATGACATGTTAAACATCCTATGAGATGATATACTTCATGCTGTTGCATGCTAAGCCAGGAGGGTTACCTTGGAGTCTTCCTAAATTCGATTATCATTTAAGTCCTTCATACAAGATATTCACCACGCTCTTCAGAGACGCCCGCCACGATGCTGCAGAAACGCGGGCAGTCAACAGACATTTAAGTTAATGGAGCGACCTAACAAATAATTATCTCCCAGATACGGTAGGCATTAACTTAATGGGTCATCATTTAAAAAATACGTTAGAGTCGGACACGCCAAAAGCGTCAGGCACACCTAAGCACACTGACATATGCGAGCACTTCCAAGACACAAGTATCACAGCTATTCCACGAGAAAATAGTAATATGTTTAAATACATGTACGCTCGACCAGTCAGCACGCCTAACATGTCTCGAAAGTGTCTCGCCACTAACAAAGCTGACATAAAGGTCACCGCCATTGCATATGTATGTATGTATATATTAGTATAGGATAGGATGACCGACTCTGTTGCTATTCAGACTTCAAAGAGTGAACAGAGCTGTTTTTTTTTTCTACGATGGGAAATAATCGAGAAAGATATTTGTGTTGCTACTGTGAGAAGACTTATTCTAAAAGTTGAAATGCTTCTCGACACGAGACTGGCTGCCAAAAAAATATGAAATGTATTATATTATCATGTGAAAAGTCCAAATCATATTTTCGAAGACTCGATAACTTAAAAAGGCATAGTGCAACATGCGAAGATCTCCTTCCTACACAGGTCAATCAGTATTTGCTGAGAATAAAGCAAACTTTTAATGGGAAGGTATCTGCAAAAGAAAAATCCGAACCATCAACATCATTAAAGGCAACGTATCCTACTATGAAAACAATGGCTGGAACAGTTACATCTCCTAGACATCCATGCCACTACCGTAACAGTACATTTGCATATGCCTGCAATGCAGAGACACATATAAAACATAAATGCAAGCTGAATCCTCATCACACAAGCTATCGATGTCATATATGCCAAGGTATGTTCACTCGTATAGACAGTTTAAACATACATATGGAAAAGTGCAAAAACCTTGTTTCTCTACATGCTAAGCAACACAGTGCAGTGTCAACGTTACAAAATTGTGACGAACAGATGTCTGCTGTACAAAGTGTTGATACACCTTCATCACCAACTTCTGACCTTCATGTGAACAATGAACACAATCCCTCACCAATGTGTAGGAAACACTGTCGCAAATGCGGTAAAATCTTTAGTAAAAGTAGCAACGCACGTCGACATGAGAGGTGTAAAATGGCGTGTAGCGGTAGAGAGACGTTAGCTGAATATATGTTTACAGAACACATAAAAAAAGCTTAAATCCCACTGATTAAATACGAACATATGCACATATATATATATATATATATATGTGTGAAATTGATGGAATCGCCTTAGTTGTTATTCAAATTTCGAAAAGTATACATCGTCTCGAGCGAAGATGGAAAATACGTCAGAAAATCATTTGTGCTGTTTCTGCAAGAAACCATTTACTAAGAGCTGTCATGCCCGGCGACATGAAACTGCTTGTTCTATGAACATGAAGCAATCTAGCTTAACATGTGAACAGTGCAAGTCTCAATTTGGATGACGCGATAACTTAAAAAGACATCTTGCAACGTGTGAGGGACTCTCACCTGTGCCTGCTAATAGATGTAGTGTATTGCTTACATCTGAAAAAACATGTGAAGGGCAGACACCTGCTGCATTGGATACCGGTGCGCTGTCACCATCGTCAATATCAGACCTGGACATGAACAGTTCACCACAAGCATCAAGATATTCATGCTACTACCGCAGCAAGACCGTAGCAGTGCTCGTCAACATGAGAAATCTGGAAAATGTTTGAAGAAGACGCAATGGGCTTACTATACTACTTGTTACTATAAGTGTGGTCGTGAATTCTCATGATATGAAGTAACAGATGTTCCAGACAGCATGCGACTCGAAATACACGTACATCAGGTGAAACTATGTCACGAGTCGAATTACAACCATATCAAAATGTGTACATATAAATCATCTACACCTGTATCTGTTGGAAACTTACCAAATGAGAATGGATTCATACTGAAAGAATCTGCATCCCGAGGTCCTATGAAGACGTATGTTGCATCTTATTCATCAGACATGGTGGACGATATTTGTACATATCTTAAGCATATGAAACAGAATATTATAGATCAACTTACATGCGAGATGTAAAAAGAAGGCGCATTAAAATATAATATATGGTTGGACTGTAAATATACCAAACCAGAACCACACAAAGATGAATACAGTGAGAGAGCCTTCAAGACCTCGAATGTGCCTCTGTATAACACACACAAAGTTGAAGAAATATCGTTGAAGCTAGAATACAGAACATTTGTCACAAGGAAGAAGAATATATGGGAAAGTGTTCTGGTTGGACATTATATAAGATACATCAGCTACAGTTGAGAACAAATTGACTTACGTCATGTGGCAAATAGATGTATGCAGATTGAGAACATGCAATCGAGAATGTCCTGTACGACAACCTGCAAAACCTTCACCGAGTGTGAAGAAGGAATTACGAGTGCTGTAGGCATTTACTATGAAGAGTGCGGGCTATACAGATCGATAGAAGATGTGAACAACAAACATACGATGCTATCATGTAAGGTGATAAACGAAGTTGCTACAATTATCCAGAACATCGAGAACGCAAGTGTGACCTCCAAATCTGCTGATGACGATATGAAATATGTACCGGTTGGACATAATATATATTTTATCAGCTGTAGTTGAGAACAAATTTTACTTCATCCACATGTATATTTCCCTCTAATCCACTACAGAGAAAATTAGAACCTAACTTCGTATTAGACCTGCAGAATGAGGGTATAAATTAGAGTAACCACAGAAATTCACATAGTTGCTAAGCTATCTTGCACAGCAACACTACTGTGCGAAGGTAGTAGTGTACGCAGAAGGGAGAAGTTCGCAGAGGTGAGGAGTCTGTTGAAAATAGGAGTCTGCAGAAGAGAGGAGTCTGCAGAAGAGAGGAGTCTGCAGAAGAGAGGAGTCTGCAGAAGAGAGGAGTCTGCAGAAGAGGAGTCCACAGAGGGGAGGAGTCTGCACTGTATAGTAGTAGTACACGTTTTTAAGTTGTCATATACTTGAAGGTGATGAAAAGTGTGGAGAACATGCAATCAGAAATTACCTACATGCAAAACTTCACCAAGTGTTCAACAATTACATGAAAAACAATGCAGTTACTGCGACATGACATTAAGTAAAAGTTGCAATGCACGGCGACATGAACAGAGTGAGTGTCAAAAGAAACCAGCCTCCAGAATACCATCATGTAATATGTGCGGTGCGACATTTGGTAGAAGTGACAATCTAAAGAGGCAGACTGCTATATGTAAAGGTTACACACCTTTACTTGGCACAAGACAGCAAGCATTGAAATTGTTGACGCAAGGAAATACAATGGATGACCACCATACTGATTCGTCGTGTAAACTATTGATTGTAGCATCGCCCATAACATTATCCGGACACGCATCAAGTTCCAAAACATTATGTGAAGAAGTAAATACACCTGTTGCAGATATTTATTATAAATAGCGCAAACCATACAGATCGTTCAACGACGTGAACAAAAAACATGTATTGCTAAGGCGTAAGATGAAAAACGAGGATGTTACAACTATCCAGCACGAAAGTGTGACCGTCAATTCCGAGGGCAATGATGATGATGATGATGATGCGAAATATACATATTCTACTGACGATGATCAAGTAACTGCATATGCAAAGCAAAAGCGTAAACACGATGATGAAGAAGATGGATACGTGAAGTTGAGACAGAATAAACGAAGATTCGAACCAAGTACTCTGGCTCAGAGGTATCTAACAAACTACCCATTACGGAAGAACATAGATGCAGACATGTATTGTGAACCTTTTGCGAAGAGAGTCGTGAAGTCCAGCTACTTATTTTCTGAAGACCCCAACGACCTGGTTAATAGACTACGTGTGCTGGTTGCATTACAGAAAAGGGTATATATTTCTGTCAGCGAAGAGATAAATAAGATTATTGATGAGCTATGAGCTAATGACTATTTCGATTGATATATGTTCACAGTGCTTCTCGACAACATCTAGAGAAAAAATTGTATGTTTTTTTTTTTTAAATAAAATATTATATATATTTTTGTGACAAAATATATATATAACTTTGTGGGTTTTCTTTTTTTTTAATTGAAAAAAAAATTGTATATTTTTTGTGACAAAGCATTATTACTTTGTGTTTTCATTGAAAAAAAATTGTGCAGTTTCTTTAAACGTTTATGTTGTAGTAAAATTAATAATGTTGTCAATAACGTTAACTATTTACAAAGTCTGATATTACTATAGTGCAACTGTTCAGTTGATGTGTTAATGTTAACCAAACCTCTAAGTAATGATGCCGCAAATAAATCTTGTATTACGCAAAATAATAACAGGAATTATAAACTATTTGCGTTACTACGACCTAAAGCAACACCAGCCAAACAGTTTACAGTGATTTGACCATGTGAAATTGTGGATGATTGTGAACAGCGATAACCTCGTGAAATTTAATTACTATATTTAAATTTTAAAGCACAGAATGAGAACTAAATGTAACTTAGATCAACTTTCAAACCTTGCAAAGCAGTTTACGTTTGCCAAGTATGCATCTAACAGTATTTCCACATACCGAAAGAGTACTGCAGTTTGTCGTTATATTTCCTAGAATACCCACAATATGAAACCCCGTTAGGAAAGTTAAAGTAAAGAAATTAGTAGGATGTTGGGTTTCGTGAAGTGGACATAGCGATGCACGCGAGGCACGGGTTCCATCCCTCTCGCCTAATGGCTTTATTATTTCTTCGTAGGTAATATTTATTTTCTTTGCAAAATTATTGTAACTAATTTATTTCACCTTTGATAGTTTTTTTAATGAAAAGGAAACAAAAGAAAATTTAGAAGAAATTTATTCAGTTTGTTTGGCCGTAACATAAACACCATCATATTGTTGACAGTACAGTAAGGGGGAAACGTTTTTACAGAAGTACTTAATGTAGTATATTCATGGTTTCTTCGCACTTTTTCAGTAAACCCTTTGAAAATTCACCTCGTGTGTGATGTGTTTTGTTGCTTCTTAAATATGCCATGTATCACAAGCGTTTTATACACGTGTTAACATTAAATTACCTAGTTTTTGGTTAAATAAAACTTTTACTTATATTTTATGTATAATTTTATAAGTATATCATTTGTATCTAATATAAATAAAGTCGCAGAGAAAATATGTGTGTTGGTAAAGCATAGCAATAAATAGTTCTAATGCAAAATTACATTACTCTGAGTGCACACGAGCGAGTGAAGAGATTAGGGCGGCTCTTAACATCGAGGTTTTGAGAGCCGATGAGGGTGATTGAGGTGAGTATGGAGAAGCACCAGAATGAAAGGGTGGGGGAAACGGGAGATCCCCAAGGAAACCCTCCTACCAGCATCATCGTACAACACGATTCCCACATGCAAAAATCCGAGAGTGACTCGGTCGGGGATTGAACCCCGTTCACCATGGTGGGAGGCGAGCAGGTTAACCGCTCAGACACCGTGGCCCCTTGAGTGCTCATGAATGCGGTGCGTGGGCCCTCTGGTGTAATCTTCTAAGCTGTGTTTGCACAAGACGGAGGAATATTCTGGAAGTATACATTTAGCAGAGGTTCAGAAAAGTTTGAAGTAACCGTGGATGGACTATATTACAGTTACATTAATAACATAACAGTGTATTACATCAACAGCAACACAAGATCATAGACTTAATATGAGGTAGACCGATTTCGCTGGCTGCGCACAACCAATCTCCGTGTCCCAACATTGAATTGCTTTTCTGCCAACACGTCTTGCGAAAACGGCATGGTTTAGATGCTATGTTAGAAAATTGGTTTATAAACAAATGTTTTGAGATGTTTTTATATTTCATCTAACTAATTTGTAATGCAGTTATTTTATTTATATAATAGTTCTTGTTTTTTAAAAATTAAGATAAAAGCAAATACTTTCATTGCTGTTGACCATGTGAGTTTGACAGTTGTGTTATTTTGGGATATGTCAATGGTGGATACATGTGCAGAAGACGAATAAGTGGTCCACCTCGTCTTTAGTCTATGCTTTAAGTTCTGCCGGTTCACAGATAACACAAAATCACTGTACTTGTGACATTATAATACTGTTAGCAGAGACTTTGAGCGCGGGCACAGCCTCAGACGAGACGGACGGACGGCGGCCCCAGCAGAAGGGACGGCAGCTGTCTCGAGTACGGCGGAGGAGGACAATGCAGGCACGTCCCAGCAGCGTACAGACGGCGCGGGCTGGTCGGAGAAAGTGGCGACGGCATCCAGGACGTCTCGCGGGGCTCCGCATCGCATCTTCCTCTCGCGGGAGAGATTTCACGGCCGCTTGGGCCGCCAAGTGAAAACCGCTTTGCCGCCATGCGCCCGATAAGGAAAGCTCCTCCCGTGCTTATCAAACCGTGGAGGAGCTCCTTCCTCCCGCCCGACTTGAACACACACGTCGGCTCCGTGTACCGGAACCAAGCATCGCCGCCGACCTGCGTAACAAACAGTCTCGCCAGCCTGTGGCTTCGTGCAGGAAACATGCACGCACGGCGACATGCCACTCTTAACACTCGGCCTCGCCTATTATGCAGAAATTCTTCGTTTTCGTGTCATCATTTCAGTTTGAGAGGTATGATTGGAAATTTTTGAGTATAGAAAATTTACAATTTACTAGTTGTTTAATACTCCTGTGTCTCATTTTCACTGTGTGTTATTTCCCGCTGGCAAAAAGGCAAGAACTTATTGATAATATATAAATATGTTCCTGACATTTTTAAAATAAGCAGATAAAACACAACTTAAATTAAGCACAAAAATAATCAATAACTCGTAAACTGTAAATTTTCTACAATAGTACATTGCCAGTAATTACAACGAATCCAAAATTATGACACGAAAATGAAGAATTTCTGCAAAGAGGTGAAGCCAAGCGTGTAGAAAACAGTCCCTTACACCACGAACTCCAGCCGCATTCACCAGTGGACTGGCGTCGCCGGACAGCAACATTTCCGAACGTCCTTTAGCAAATAAGCGCCGGTAACCTACTCGCCAGCAGGCAGCGCAGCCAATGGAGAACCTTCCACAGCATGCTGTAGCCACTCAGAAGCAAGGCCCGTTCCTGGATCCTCGTGCAGCCAATCACAGAACAGGTACGCCCACAACAAAGCAATCGCCGTGTCTTTCCATCTCTGTGCACTGAACTACTCTGTAACTACTTGCGTGCTATACCGGACGTGGGATTTCAATGTGCAGTGAACTTTCGTTCTGTGGCTGCCAGCACTTTAACTCTTTCTGCTTCTACACCACGAATTTCACTGGAAGTACGTAATTATACGATGTACTGAAATTTACGCTATGATCTATGCACAGAGGCGATGATTTATGCAGGTATGAAGCTACTGTCCCATTTCATTGGGCCAATAACGATCACGCAGGATTATCTACATAATAACGATTGTGATTGGCCTGCAAAATCCCCAATAGAGTTGAAAACTTGATCGTACAATCATTAAAGCAGAACTAACTAGAATGTTATTGAAGATATGTTGGCTGAAAACATTTCTCGAATTTCCAGTTTCAGTAACTGTACAGTCTGAGTCTTCCCCTTTAAGCATTGTTGTTCGGGGTCATTCCCACATTTCTAATTAGTGAGATGTTCATACAAATAGCACTAAGCACTTATTTCACTGGCAGCGAGACTGAGAAAAGTGTACAGTTTATATCAGCATCTTAAATTATAAATGAATGCGGAACTGAAAAGTTTAACACCTTGAGGTCTGCACACATTTAAAGACACCCTAAACATATACTAAAAATGAAACGTTTATAACTACCACCTCAGGAACACAAGTTCTGTTTGGATCAATGTTTCAACTCGCCATCGTCGTATTAGTCCACAAGAGGGGAGAGCAGGGTAATGTTGCCATTGTGGGTAAAGTGGCCATTAGCAGTTACTCTGCTGGAGAGTGCTGCCATATTGTGGTCAGGATTTAAAACAATTCAGAGGGAAGTCATTAGTGTTTTGAAAGCATATCAGCTAACTATCGTACAAGTAATTCGTTTTAATAAAAAATTTGAGGTTTTGTTTGTGTATGGTTTAAGGTGATGAACGCTGTTAATTTTATATTGATTCGTAGTATTTTTATAATTATTTACTGTAATCCCAGTAAAAGATTATGTTTTAGATTTTAAGACCAAGTGTCAAAATTTAGTACAACTTAGTTTTTACTATAGACAAGATTTTGAGTAGTGGTGTAGGTGAGATAACACAAAAAGAACGCTGTTCTCCCAAACAGCACACGTGAAAGTCATTCTAGAAAGAGGAAACCTACTCGAAACGCAATGTAAACATGGTAAGATGAGGGCTGCCTTCGCGAGAATGCTGTCTCTCTCGTCGTTGGAATTCTTGAATGCTTATGTGAAGGAGTACGCACCTGTTTCACACACCGTCATTCCTATTGGCGCTAAATACCTCAGTCCCGCGACCGTACGATGTTAATATGTAGCGGGAAATTTCGCTGTTTCGTTGCAGAATACTAACGAGTACAGAGGCGAAACAGCCGCTTACACCGCGCACGCCAGCGAAATGCCGTCACTGACCAGCAACATGTTGGAACACGGTACACCAATCAGCGCCTGGTTACCTACTCACCAGCCAATAGGGAGCCTTTCGTAGCATGCAGTATAATCTATTACCGTTTCCTTCATACTTTTTGAATCTAACTTAAGAAAAATCACCCCAGGTATGGCGTGTTTTGTTGTTTCCTAGATTGTTATGTATAAAGAGCGTTTCATAGTCATCTTAACATAAAAGGGTTAACTTAAACTTTTACTTATATTTTAGCTTTGAAACACAATATTTCATTTCTAATAAACACAGGTAATAGCAGTGATAAAATATTAATTTTGGTATCGACTAGAAAAAAGATAAATATTTTGGGAAATGTTGTCACACTGAGTGCGCACGAATGACTTGCGTTACCCCTTGGTGTAATTTTCTACACTCACTAAACCCATTCAAACCCAGCGTCTACAACTGTGCACATTATGCACGTAAAGGCGATTCTTGGTCTGTACTGCACGTTGCGAAGCTAGGTGACCCATGATCTCACCTGTGAGTAAACGATTCGCAAACCGTCTTACTAATATAGGTCATAATTCTAGTCGTTCATATAGCATACAGTTAATTGGCTGTTACTATGAAACAAGTGTTGTGTCGACTAAAGTAAAGCACGNTCTAGTCGTTCATATAGCATACAGTTAATTGGCTGTTACTATGAAACAAGTGTTGTGTCGACTAAAGTAAAGCACGCATCATAAAAGCTTTTGTTCGCAACACCTGAAACCACAAATTAAAATGGTTCTGAAAAGGTAAAGCTTTGTTTGTATGAAGCGGAGGTATATTCTGAAGTATAATTTTAGCAAGGCTTCAGAATAGTTGGAAGTAACCGTGAATATATATTTAACTAGCCTGTGTTTTCTTTTAGTGCCATTCTTAAATACAAACAATTATACAACTGTTGTAGTTTCCTGTGTGGCGACAGTTTATTTGCCACTCACTGGCGACCAGCGAGCCAGAACACTGTAAATTACAATCAATGAAACCCATTGATTAGCAGTGAAATTCAACTACTTGAATCAGTGTAAATAGCTCCACTTAGAATATGTGCGAAAATCACTGGTTGCTCCAGTGAAACAATTTCACTGATTGAGTAAGTGACAGCCAAGTGCGTGCGGCCAATTAAATATAGTTTCATTGAATTCGGCCAAATCATTACGAGAAATAAACATATTTCCGATAGTCACTGTTTATATTGTGCAAATTAACGTTATTAAAAAAAAAGTAAATCAAAATTTGAGGTGCGAAGGTTTTAACTCTTAGCTCCTCGTTTCTTGACTATTAACTTTACCAATTCTGTTACCAAGGAAAATATACGTATTATATTTATATCGAAAATATGTGGCTTTAAATTGTATGTCCTGTCTTTTCGTTTTTAGTTTCATTGGTAACATTAGGATTGTTAAAGCAAATAGTACGTATGAATGGACTTTCATCACATTTAATGCAGTTTAAACCTTCAAACCGAGTGCTACACTGTTAGAAAAAATGTCCGTAAAATTACAGAAAATACCGGTTACAAATTTTCCAGACATTTGCTTTAAATTACGGTCTCTTCGTATTTTTCAATAACATACTCTCCGTAAATTTCACATCAATCTACGCAAATTCACGGAACGTGTCCACAATCTTGCAAGTTCATTATTATTTTAGCCTGCTCTTTATAAAAAGGCGTAACAAAACCGTTTACTTTCGTTATATTGGTGATTCACTCAATACTTTACCCACTCACTTACCACACTTTAACAAGAACCTATGTTGTAAATACGGAATTTATATTGAACTATCCATGTATCTCGTAGTTTATAGTCATGTTATTTTCGTAATATATTTCACTGTGTAAAACAGAGAAATTAAAAACAGTTTAAACATTTTGTCTTGTAGTGGGATTTCAACACGAAACGAAAAATCAACAATCAATAACTCTATCCACTCACCTACCACACATTTGCACGAAGTATTTCGTAAATATAGATTTTACAAGAAAGTGACGAACTTGTCTCTCTTAGTTTCAAATCGTCTTAGAGCGCTTGTCATATTTGCGGATTATAAAACGAGGTTACGCAATAATTGTTTTATTTTTGTCATGTGCGTGTTTCACTGTGTATATAGAAGGTTTTGTTCTGTAGCGGAATTCGAACAAGAATAAAGGAGTTGGCACTTCATGAGTGGTTCGCCACTCACACACTATTATTTTACACGAAGTAGTATTGTGAAGCTATGATTTTATATGCTTCAGGTATCATCTGCATTGTTCGTGTCTCAAAATCGAAGCCATAAGAATACTAAGAGCTTCCATATTTTATATTTACGGAANTATCATCTGCATTGTTCGTGTCTCAAAATCGAAGCCATAAGAATACTAAGAGCTTCCATATTTTATATTTACGGAGCTTATTTCTGTTATGGCTCATTACGAAGTGCCTTTGCGTAAATTAACTCTACATCTCCGTCAAATTTTCCGTAAATCTACAGAAATTTCTATCAGTGTTTGATAATTACGTGGAAATAAAATTAAAGACGCAAAAATAAAATGCAAAACTGAATGTTCATGTTGTCTTGTAAAATGATTTTATGAAAGACGAAANTATCATCTGCATTGTTCGTGTCTCAAAATCGAAGCCATAAGAATACTAAGAGCTTCCATATTTTATATTTACGGAACTTATTTCTGTTATGGCTCATTACGAAGTGCCTTTGCGTAAATTAACTCACATCTCCGTAAAATTTTCCGTAAATCTACATAAATTTCTATCAGTGTTTGATAATTACGTGGAAATGAAATTAAAGACGCAAAAATAAAATGCAAAACTGAATGTTCATGTTGTCTTGTAAAATGATTTTATGAAAGACGAAANAAATTAAAGACGCAAAAATAAAATGCAAAACTGAATGTTCATGTTGTCTTGTAAAATGATTTTATGAAAGACGAAACTCGTATTTAAAAATGTACCTTTATATTTTGCAAGGGTATTATTAGTTTATGCGTTATTTTATTTGATACACGGTGTTAACTGATCCATCAGTCAAAAACNAAGGGTATTATTAGTTTATGCGTTATTTTATTTGATACACGGTGTTAACTGATCCATCAGTCAAAAACCAAATCACTGAAAAACAGCGAATGAAATTGTTAATTAATAAGTGGAAAATGTCACGGAATCAATAAGTGAAGAAAAATTTGTCACTTAAATGGATTGAAGTGACCGTTGAATAAGTCAGATGCTGTTAACTTATTTAAACAATGGGATTATCACTCATTCATATTAAGAGTGAACAAACTGCTGGGAATAGATACAGAATCACGTCCAGAAAGCCTTATAGATACAGCAAAAGTAAATAAGTGTTTTGAACTGTAAGTTGAAGGGGGAAGTGTAGGGCACGTGCCGTGGTTAGACTCGCCGGTGCCACGGTCCTCGATACGGGTTGTAGGTCACGCTGAGGGGCGTGGCAGTGGGCTGTCTGACCTCCTCCAACGTGAATCACGGTCCACCTCCAGCGCTGACCTTCATACCTGGAGCAGACCATCCCCTTGGATGTGTGCCGCGGTGATGACGTCACGGCGGGCTGTCTACCTGCAAGAGGTGCGCGGTGCCCCACCCGTGGAGAACTGACCCGCCCGCTCCCAAACACGGGATTCCCAACGCACGAGTGGAGTCAAAAGTATGGGCGGCTCTTAACATCGAGGTCTTGAGGGTCGATGAGGGTTACGTGAATATGAAACAAGGGAGGGGTGAATGGGAGCTCCCCGAGAAAAATCCACCGCCAGCGGCATCGTCCGGCACGATTCCCACGTGCGAAAATCCGGGCGCGACCTCGCTGTGAATTGAATCCGGTTTGCCTAGGTGGAAGCTATAAACACCAGTCCGGTCTTAAATGAACACTTGTCGTTTCCACCCGTAAGGAGATTAAAATCAGACATTTCTCGGTCATTCTTTGTTACCGGAAACGATTCCAGGGAAAATACCGCTGATCAGAATATCCACATAAAAAGTGTTTCAACTAACATTCAACACGGAGCCCGTATACCATACAGACAAGCGTTTATTTATATTCCCTCGCTATTAAAATATCGAACATTCATTTAACTATCGTTACTGTGAAGCCAGTTAAGCGAGGAGCATAAGGTGAGTAACCTGCACCTCAAAATATATAACACATAGATGTAAACCATTGTTCGACCACGATATTTATTCTCTTCTCTGTTGTTCCTGATTGACTTGAGTATGCACACCCTTATCGTGGGCCATTGACAGCCATTCCTCAGTACAGCTGATGATCTCTCTGTGGACAAGTCAACAAAATACATGGCGAAAGCAATAAGTAACAGCCATTTGAATGTTCAGCTCTTCACAGACACATGTAGATATTTCACATCTAGCTAACTGCGAGTAGTAATTTTTCATCGTAATGTCACCGAATGTTCAATGTGACTATTAAACGCATTAAACATACAACAACATACATGCAACACTTACACAAAAATTAGAGAAAGACATTTCCAACCACAAAATAATCACGCAAAATAAATATGCAGCAATACCTAACAAGAAGTTATCGATATACCTTACGAGTAGGGGGNCCACAAAATAATCACGCAAAATAAATATGCAGCAATACCTAACAAGAAGTTATCGATATACCTTACGAGTAGGGGTAGATAAATTTATCGATAATATATCAAGACAAGATATATTTCAGGACACTTTAGAGTTGTTTACCTATCTTGATTTGCCGAATTACTTTTTGACACGTGTTAACTGTTTGCACAAGTATCACGTGGGAACCGTGCAGATGTTGCCAAATTCTAAGAGGCCCGGTTAAAAATGAAAACGCCTTTTCAAGCTGACAGCAACCAATGGCAATAGACAAACTGCTGTTGGGTGCGTATAGTANGTTAAAAATGAAAACGCCTTTTCAAGCTGACAGCAACCAATGGCAATAGACAAACTGCTGTTGGGTGCGTATAGTATTGAAGTCTACCGTGTACTCATATTTTTCCGCGAAAGATTACTTACTACCTCTGCTCATGAGCATACTTTCTTCTACATGGATGCAAATAATGTTCATGAGCTTCTTAATAGATTATCATTAGATATGGAATGAGAAACAAATGCAGTACTAGTGAGAAAATTACAAGTACATTAGAGCTTTGTGTCGGGATTCGAACACAGAACGCGTCGTACCGGATGGCTGGCGTTCAACCAACTGGAAAATATGGAGGTACGATTCGGAGCATCAGCTTCGGTTGTATTCAGTCCAGTGTTTAGGTAGATTGGTTTTATCAACCTGAAGTATTTACAGACACGTCAATTTTTAAAACAAGTGTGTGTTAGTAGAATCATGCAGGTATAAACCTGCCGTTACACTAATTGTGTGCAGAATTTGGTGTAAGTAGGTTGACTGGTTCCCGAGATGTGGCATAAAAGCTGTATTTTCTCACTTGGAGCTATCGTACAAACATTTCTGAAAATAGTTCCTGCACAGGCACGTCTTATGCTTTACTGGACACTGGCAGCACACAAAGTTTGGTTGAATTTGGTAAAATTGTTTAATATTTGTGGTAAATTTATCTAAATCATTTATACTGCCACCATTTTGNAGTTTGGTTGAATTTGGTAAAATTGTTTAATATTTGTGGTAAATTTATCTAAATCATTTATACTGCCACCATTTTGAAAAGTGACTAACGCACTCAAATTATTTAAGTTTACATGGACTACTATAGTAATACTTGTGTGAAAAATTTGGTGCAAATTAATTTATTGATTCCCAACATATGGCATAAATGCTACATTTTCTCACCTATCATTGTCTTACAAAATGGCAGGTAANCATTTTCTCACCTATCATTGTCTTACAAAATGGCAGGTAAAAAAAAAATATATAAGTATATATGATGCTCCTAATGGATACTGGCTGCATACAAATTTCAGCTGAATATGGTTAAATATTTTAATAGGTAATTTAAATAATTTTAAGTAAGTCTATATGTTGTTAAGATTTCCAGATACACTTAAAATATATAAGTTTACATGGCCTATTGTAGTACTACTTGTGTGCAAAATGTCGTGGGAATCGTTTGATTAGTCCTTGACGTATGCCATAAAATCTCCATTTTCTCATGTGGTACATTCGGTGTTTTTATATTGAATACTGCTAGCATATTGAGTTCGGTTAAAATTGTTTGGGACACATGACACTAACCTAAAATATTTATATGGCTGTTATTTTGAAAATATGTGACTACCTCTTTAAAACAAATAAATTTAGAAGGACTATAAAAGTATAACTTTTCACCTGAATTTGCTAGATATCAGTTAACTGTTTCCCAAGGTAGGACTCAGAATTTTAAGTTTTCATGTGTGTCTATCTTCAGAAATTGCACAATGTATGCATAACGGTTCAAGTGACGAACAATGCACCGAAACGTCCAACCTGCCTCTCGGAGGCCGGCGATGCGGCCTCTCTCAAACTCATTCAGCTGGACAAAGGCTCGTTGGGGAACGAATGCTTACTGAACTTGGCGTTGTGACTCACACTGCTACTAAGTCCTTATTCGGTGTCTTGCATATATGAATGATGGAGAAACGTGTATGACCCCTAGTGGCACATACGCACAAGTAAACCGCATTAAACGCAAATGGGACACATGCCCGGCTATGAAGATGCTGTGTATCAACCTTCGTTGTACTCTACTCCAGCAATTCGTTCATGGTAATTGTTTTTTTTTTTTTGCAAATGAGTGTATTTATATGACTACCGTTTTGAAAATAAGTGCTTTATTCATTTAAATCGCATATGTTTACATGATCTAACATACTATTACTTACTTACCAAATTTGGTGGATATTCGTCAAGTAGATTCCGAGAGATTTACCTGAGAGCTTAATTTTTCATTTAGTGATATATTCAAAATGGGCTGACCAATAACAATTCTCTCTCCAAATTCAATTCTCACATGATGCACTGACAATATACCAAATTTAATTTAAATCGATTAAATGGTTTTTGAGATATGACATAGCGCCCTAAATTATAATGGCCTCCATTTTGAAAATAAGCACCCGGCCTGGTATAAAACTATAAAAGTCGATATCCTTACTAAGCGCTATATGTTCACCGAGTTGTTCAAACTCGGTTAATGGGTTCAGAAGTTTTTATGGAGACACACACACACACAACCATACAAGCACATGCACATAACACACCAACATACACACATTCAAACACACACACACATACAGGAAAGTGATCTCATAAGCCTATCTTTCTTTCGGCAAGTAGGCTGAAAATGCAAAATTTTCGAAATAATGGAACCGATCTTTTCTCCAAAAAAATTAATCACCCAAAACAGACGACACAATATAAATATGATAATAACCCTTATAATCACGTAATGAACTTAAGAATTGCAGAGGTGGAACAACCGCTTATACCGTCAACTACCACCGCGCGCTACAGCAAAATGGTGTCACTGAGCAGGAATACGTTGCAACGCCTTTCGCCTATCAGCGTCTGGTAACCTACTAACAGGCCAGCAGCCTAGCCAATAGGGAGCTACTCGTAGCATGCAGTAGCTAACCAATCAGAAGCACGGCCCGTTACCAGTGCCTCGCATAGCCAACCAGGGACTCGGTACGGCCATATCATAAGAACCACCATGCCATTTCATTTCTGTGTATATATCTACTGTGACGCGACCATGCTTATAAAATCCCATTAGCGACCCAATCATTCTACGTCAGTTGGCGCTCAACTCACAAAAGTCTACCTTCACTAACTAACAACTGCCATACTTAAACCGTCATTAATACAACCTAACCGGGTTCGATTCCCCGCGGTGTCACTTCCGGATTTTAGAATGTGGGAATCGTGTTGGTGCAAATAAATATTATTTAATAACAAAAATATTTTACTTACGCAAACCTAATTTCATCAGCACAAAGCAGAAGGTTGCATGTTCACATGATCAAAACCTCGTACACATATTTTCAACATGTCATGTATTATGAAGCCACAGATTAATGAAGTTAATTATTAAATATCTCTACTGAAATTTTAAAAAATTGAACAAAAGCAGGTATAGTCAACTAAATAGCTTAACAAAGTAGTGTAGGAAATTTCATCGAGATCGGCCAACGAAACTGTAACTATTGCTCCACCTTATCTCTTCACTCACTTTTTCCTTCCACCTCGCTCGTTTTGTTAGGAACTGTACAAGTTCTAGAAATGGGCAGTGGCGTGTGGTGAAGTGCTAGTGTTTGCTCACTGCTGTACACAATCGGCGCACGCAGCAGGAACCTGTAACCAGAGTGGGGCCGGAAGAAACTGATTCTATTGCTACTACTCACGAGAGAACGGCGATGCACCCATTACAAACGTGATGTGAGGTCAAATGCACTACTGCGTTTAAGTGGACAGTGTGTTGATAAATAAACGATTAGGTATAGCACAGAGAAAAAACAGCTTACCGTGAAACAGTTCGCCGCACGCCGCTGACAATGGGTTTGTTGTTATTAGCAGAATTTATTTATGCGACTGAGTAATATAGTCTTAGAATAAAATATATTTCCCGCGTGTGAGGGAATTTCCTTATTGCACATTTTTTTCTACCACGTACAGTCAAGATCATGAAATCCACTTCCTGTACAGTGTCTAATATATGCATATATAATCCATTCACGGTTACTTCCAACTTTTCTGAAGCCCTGCTAAAGTTCTACTTCCACAATATTACTCCGCCTCATGCAAACCTAGCTTATCCGAGTCAAGAGAATTACACCAAAGGGACAATGCACCGCATTCGTGCGTACTCACTATAATAATATTTTGCATAAGAACTTTTCCTACTAGGTATTACCAACACACCTATTTCCTCACTGTTTTAATTCATATTAACTCTAAATGAAATATTATTGTAATACAAAGTAGTGGTTTTAGTTTTTGGTGAGTGAGTGGATAGTGGTAGAGATTGGTATTTGTGGTGATGATAGATAGGTTGTGACACACTTCCAAAAGACAGATAAACACTCATAAATTATAATACATGAAACACTATACAAAACAGAGATAATCTTAAATATGTACTTTAACTACTGAAAAACAAGAAGAATAGTGGATTTTACTCAGATTAATTAAATAAAAATATAAGTTTAAAAATAGAATTACATTAAGTGAAAAATGAAGGCGCTGACTCTCTACCAAAAAAAATCTAACATCTTTCAAATGTATGCTCAAAACTTGATAAAACGTCTAATGGTTTCAAATAACCACCATCCTTATAACATTTATTTAGGTTGGAAAGATCTCAAAAATTAAAGAAAAATCGTAGTTCTAAAGTGTTACTGGTTAAAGCTGTCATTAATTATCACGTTTCTGAACCAAAGCTTAACTTCATAAGTCCATAAAAAAGAATGTCACTCGTTTTGAAATCTCCAGGATTGTCAATTAAAAATTAAAATTACTTATTTTAAAAAATAATTTATATGTTGCAAAAATTTCTCTGGGGTAGTAAAAACTATTTAAATTGCTCCGTCACTAGCTCAAGTCCATAGGGCACCAGACCACTGGATCATATCACACAGTTAATATGCAAAAATGCAATATTCCGAAAACTGCTGAAAAGTTGAGTAAACTTTCTAAACGATCCACAGAAATGTTTTGCATGAAATAAGGTGCACCTCCGGCATCAAACAAGGATTGGCGTCACCTTGGTTAAGTCGGCGTCATCCTCATTAATATTTCACCTGGCGCTAAGCGGCGCCTCGTCGTCGGCGGCGGCTGGAACTAACACTCCCCTGCAATAACTCCCGCGCCCTCTTCTCAAACGCGGCGCGGCGCGGCGTTCCTATCAATTAAACTGCTTGTGGGAGCACTCTGTCATTATTAAATCATGCTAGCGCCGGGGAAATAATAAATCGCGGCCGCCTTACTCAAAAAAGTCCCACCAGAAGTCCTATTCCCGGCATTTACGTATCGCGATAACACAACAACCACAACTAACTTCCGGAAAAACGTAAGGAAAAAAAACTGAAAATTCACAAAAAGAAAAACACAGGAAAGATAAAAAAAATTAAAATAAAACTGAAAAAGCTTTAACTACACAACAACAAAAAATTAAAACAAATTACAACATAAAAATATCTTTGAAAAACAAAATTTAAATGTTAAGGTAAGTATTATTGGAAATGCTATACTTACAAAAATGAATGGGTTGTTAACAATTACTATTAAGTAATACGTTAATACTAATAAAAATAATTACTTGGGGGCGATCAAAGAAATTATGTTGAATATATAAACATTGCAAGAAAATTGAAAACAAAACATAACTTTCAATCAATATTTACAGTAGACATATCCTTTAACGGAACAATTCTATAATGCACTTATTATATTATATTTTATAGATAAAATATAAATGAAATTTCAATAACGCATTAAATTAGTTACTGTAATGTTAACTGATGTATAAAGCTCTTGTGATACATAACATAATTAAGAAACAAACACTTCATATATGGCGTGATTTTTCTAAGGTTTGATTCAAAAAGTGTAAAGAAACCGCGAATTGTTTATAACACCATGACCAGAGATGGTGGTTTACCGCTGGAAAAAATTACTGTTTGCTAGGATTCAACATACCGAACACATGTCCGACAGTTTTCTTTCCTTATTGGCAGTCTTGCATGTATGAAGATACTACCCCTTTTCACTGGACCAGTGAGGATTCTGCTACTATAAGGCAGAACATTCGTGATTGGTCTGCAAACAGCTAAGCCGAGTCAAAACCTTGTCCACCCAATCATGAAAGAATAAACTAGTTAGAGGGTTATAGAAGATATGTCGGCTCAAAAAGTTTTCGCGATTTTCCACCATCTCTAACCATGACTGAAAGGCTGGACGCCTGTGACATAAACCATGTGTTAAAAATATGAATTAAGCTAATTTTCGTATATCACGAACGCAGTATCACGACTTGCCAATAGNCATAAACCATGTGTTAAAAATATGAATTAAGCTAATTTTCGTATATCACGAACGCAGTATCACGACTTGCCAATAGTTGGAAAGAGCGACGTCGTAGGGACAGGCAGTGATGTGCCGTTTGTGTACATTCACACTATTCAAGAAATTTCCCGTCGTTTTACGGACTAGTGTTGGTAATTATTTTTTTAGAACTCTGTAAAATTACGTTAACATTGCTTAAAAAGCAACGGTCTTTCCGTAAACTTCACAAAAATTTTCGTTAATTCATGGAACCTCTCCTTAAATTTGCCAGTCATTTTTTTCTGATTTTCCTATTTAAAAATAAGGATTACGAAAAATTAATATTCATCATGAGAATGTTTTACAGCGTACAAAAAATAAATTTTAAAAAGATAAAGTATTTTATTCTTTGGCGATATTATCAAGACGAATCAAAGGTTTTGGAGCCCGTGACAGTTATCATTAACATACCATGTTCTGGCGATAGTGTAGGTGCGAATACGTTATTTTTGAAAATGTGTAAAACTGTACGTCATTCTTTCAGTTTATAGTACTGTTTGAGTGTGTTAAGTATTTCTAACTGTTGCAATGAATATTGTGGTACTCTTAGTTTTCGTATGAATAGGTGTAAGCAGCGTGTTTATCCTAACTTGCGGCAGAAACGATAATTTTCTGGTAACAGTAGTCAAAAATGCTTCGTGTAAACTCGGTATTGTTCGTTCCCAAAACTCGCAGCTACAGGAAATACGGATACGTTCCGTATTTTGTATTTAAGGAGCTCAGCTCCACCGTAATTACGGATTCCGTTTCCTTGCATTAAATACAAATTTATGTAAAATTTTCGGTGAGCGTACAAACTTTTTTTAACAGCGTAAATTTTTAAAATATGCGTGCTTTAATTAAAATAATGTTAAACATATCTTCATTACATCAAATATAGGTCAGTGGAACTCTAAACGTGAAAAACAATGTATTTATGGTGAGCAATCGTTCAAGATATGCCGTTTCGACACTAGCAAAATAGGACACTCCGTGTATGGACTCAGGTACTGGCCACTGACCTGTGCAGTCTACCCTACATTCAGTCTGCGACACCNATAGGACACTCCGTGTATGGACTCAGGTACTGGCCACTGACCTGTGCACTCTACCCTACATTCAGTCTGCGACACGAACCAGCTACACGCCAGTAGCAACCAGTAAGCAATCCGTCACATGATATTGTAGTCAATCACACGTCTCGTCCGTTTCCAGTCGGCGCGGCGGCCGATTACGCTTAACAACAAAGACGCCGNATAGGACACTCCGTGTATGGACTCAGGTACTGGCCACTGACCTGTGCAGTCTACCCTACATTCAGTCTGCGACACCAACCAGCTACACGCCAGTAGCAACCAGTAAGCAATCCGCCACATTATATTGTAGTCAATCACACGTCTCGTCCGTTTCCAGTCGGCGCGGCGGCCGATTACGCTTAACAACAAAGACGCCGCCTCGTCGCTTTGCTTCCACGTAGTTAACTGCATTGCGGTCAGTGTTGCCGAGGTTCGAGTGGAAGTGAGATGAGAAACAGGCGTGTCCGAGACAACGCTGCTGGACCAGCGTAGCAGCTGGTTTGACCCCACAGCTGACCCCTTAGAAATATCATAACGGTGAGATCCGCGGAATCCGCCGAGACAACGTTCTTCAAGACCGGGTCCACTCCCGAGTTCAAGCACGCGCAGCTTGCGGCCAACCGCAGGCGAGGTCGAATGTCACGGAAGATTACACGGGTCCGTTTTAGCGTAAGCTTGCATTACTACGTGGAAGACGTGGTATTATTAATTCGTGCGATAAGATAAGATATGAAGCGTAGTTGCTGTGGAGGGCAAGTATAGTTGGCGGGAGGTAATGAGGGTCTGCGATCGATGAGTGAGGGGCTGGGAATGTTTGAAACTTGGGTGGTGAGCAATAGGTAGATCTGGACCAGAGACTGGTTCCGCGTCTTGCGTGGGATGGCTGAAGGAGATTGCGAAAAATAGCTCCGCTATGTAGCAGTTAACTGCCTCTTATAACGTCAAACGACTTTCAAAGGATGCCCATCGTGGCCATCCTATTACCCTGGAATATTTCACCAGCAGATAGGCTTTGCAGTACGTTCTTGAGAACCAGTCATTTGTTCAGTTGTTCCTAAAAGATTTATAACTCTTGTACTTGACCTCGAAGGATTCTGAGTTTCGACCACAAAATGTTTATCATTAGAACAGAATCTTCGTAGTCATTTTATACTTACGATGGTATCATCGCAGACGAGACAGTCAAACTCAACATGTTCAAATATAGCTTTTTTACACAGTTTATGGCGAAATAAAAGGAGCCCTAGTTGTGTACAATATTACGATTATACCATACAGCAGCGGTGGCTAAAACATTTATAGGTGACGAGATTAATATCGCAATGGCAGCTCCGCGACCTCGTGTGGAGCAGTTGGCGTTAAATTTGGCAACGTTTACATTTTTTCTAATAAAATTTTTTAATTTATGCTAGCTATTCACATTAGACATTATTTTCACAACCAATGTGCTATCTTTGTAGTGTTATTGTATGCCGTATTCTGTTTTTTTTATATTTTTTTTTTTTTTTTTTTTTTTTTAGCATTTCTTGTTGTTGTTCCGATAATATAGTCTTCCTTCAAGGCTAAACGGTGGTGTGATAGTTTCCATTCTGTAGTGCTGCTGTGAAGATATAAATCTAGGGCACGTTAAACTACGCCTATAAGACCGGAACTGAAGTTTGTAACTAATTATAACCGGCGTGATATTCACGAGGTATTATAAGTTTGACTCGCACATGTTAGATCGAATCCACGCCATGTCTATAATGTTCCTACTAGAGAAAATAGTCCATTAACTCTTTCCGGCATGGTTAGGTATATTATTTAAGGGTTTGCAACGAACAAATTTTATATCTAGGACTGTAAAAATTACAGTACAACGCACTGTAGTATGTAAAAACCAATAAAACTTTTTTTGTGTTTGAGGCTATTGATAGCAACTGTTTATGAAAATAAGGACTATAGGCTCAGCAACGAATGAATATTTCACACATATTAGGGACTTTCGTTATCGAACGCTGTTTTATGTTGTGAGTAGTCTAGTTCATTATATACACTGAAGAGCCAACAAAACTGGTATAGGCGTGCGTATGCAAATAACAGATGTATGTAACCAACCAGAGTAACGCGATGCGGTCGGCACCTAGATCGGTTACTGCTGCTACAATGGCAGGTTATCAAGATATAAGTGAGTTTGAACGTGGTGTTATAATCGGCGCACGAGAGATGGGACATAGCATCTCCGAGGTAGCGATAACATTTGGATGTTCGTGTACGACCATTTCACGAGTGTACCGTGAAAATCGGGAATCCGGTAAGACATCACATCTTCGACATCGCTGCGGCCGGAAAAAAAAAATTGTGAACAAACGGGACAAACGACGACTGACGAGAATCATTAAACGTGACAGACGTGCAACCCTTTCTCAAATTGGCGCAGATTGGATTTGTGGACTGCCCCGCAGGATTCATGGTGTGAATTGCCTCCTGCATACCTTCAGACATTAGTCGAGTCCATGCCACGTCGTCTTGTNCTGCAGGATTCATGTTGTGAATTGCCTCCTGCATACCTTCAGACATTAGTCGAGTCTCGTCTTGCGGCACTTCTGCGTGCTCGGGGAGGGGGGGGGGGGGTTACACGATATTAGGCATGTGTACCAGTTTTTTTGGCTCTTCAGTGTACGTTTCCTCTACAAAATTCTGTATTTATAGACCACCTGCTAGAATTGGTTAAACTAGTGATACAACACAGTCCTATTAGTACATTTGAATAATAGACAAATCTATCATGCGTGCAAAAAGGTACATTTGTGGATCTTCATAGCGTCGAATGACAAATTTTGGAATGCTGTCAGTATTGACTCCGGTGCTTCTAGAAGTGCCGAAAGTTCTGATCGCCTTTTGTTGAACGCAAAAAGCTGTAAGCACGCATGCGTTTATTACTATTCTTATAATAATAATTCCCGTCTCAACTTCTATCGGCATCGCTATCGCACATGTTACAGTGTGTGTTACCTTGATCGCTACCACTAAATTTTATTTCACTCAGTTTGGGAACGAAACTATATTCCTTATGGGAGAGTTTTGCTTGTGCTAAAATTTTAACTTCATTTTCTAACTATTATTAAAGTCCTCCAATATTATTAAGAAGTGTGAACAGTAAAATTACAATTATGCACGCGGGGACACGGTGGCTGAGTGGTTAGCCTGCTCGCCTTCCACCAAGACAAATCGGGTTCAATGCCCGGCCGGGTCACTCCCGGCTTTTTGCAAGTGAGAATCGTGCCCGAACAATGCCGCTGGTCAGCGGGATTTCTCGGGGATCTCCCGTTTCCCCCGCCCTTTCATTTCGGCGCTGCTCCATACTCACCTCAATCACCCTCATCGGCTATCAAGACCTCGCTGTTAAGAACCGCCAATATCTCTTCGCTCACTCATACACACGCGAACACATGTTTATTTTAGTGAGAAAAAAATTACAAATGTAAGAGCGAAATTTAAGAGCAAAATAAACATCATTGTCATCAAAACGAATTTTTCGATTCCGTTGTGCATTTCATTAACGTAATTGTGTAACACAGCGTCCTGCTAAATCAAATTTTACTACTGTGTATTAAACAACATGTGGATATTATTCATTCATGTCTCTCTCCACTTCGAATAATGATGTTTATTATTTACGTAAGTTCTAACACAATACACATAGGGATATTGTAAAAATTATATTTATTTATTGAAAATTGCAATTTTCCTATTAGTTTACGTGTAAAAAAAAATACTGGACACATGAAACATCAGTGCTTACTGGCGGCGAAAATAGTTAGTTGCCAATATATAGGCATTAAGCTTCCCAACTTGAGTAGGATAAAGCTTACTAGCGCCACTATAATTGCCAGCTGCCCAGTGTGAGCGTCAGTCAACCAGGCGAACTTCCCTCCGCACCACGTATCATGTTAGTCTCGTCTGCTTGCACTAGCACTAGTCGCACTGGCGCTGAAACTGTTTGTGCTACGTACTGTATCTCAAAACATTACAACCTTTGTGGCTATAGACTATTCACGGTAATCTGAGCAATTTTGAAATCCCTGTTTAAGATTTGCGTGCATGCACGTTGTGCATTCTTCCGCCTTGCGTAAAATTAACACTACCGTGGGCTCATAACTTTATTTGGGCGTCTGGTCAACTGAAACTGTCAAATTATTAGAAACGTAAATATTCTGCAAATATGCAACGAATATGCATTTTTTAATTCGATGTTAAGACATGGAACTTCTTTCCCCTCCGTCGCCGCCAACTTTACTGGACATATGCCACTCAGCGCGCCCGTTAAATGATATGCAGGTGGCAGCAGTGACATTTTTCTAAGGTTGTTTCGAAAGTGCCCACTTCATGGTGAACAGTCTTTAAATGACTTTTGTTCACATTCTTGGGTGTCGGAGGTTTTAGTCACATACTGGTGTGGATTTGTGTGGATTTGTGTGGATTGGTGTGTGGATTGGTGAGGATTGGTATGGATTGGTGATGAGATGAGAGTATACTACGAAGTAATTACATGAATTCTCGATCATTTTTTAGACAATACCATAGTAAAACCAGTTTTGCCAAAGTACAAAACGAAATAAAACAATGTAAAGTTACTCGCTACGTAATATACATATATATAAATCGTGCTGAATAGAAAATTTATTTACGTTATTTAAATAAATACAAAATTCATATGTATTGAAGAGATCCGCTGATTTTGATGAGCTTCACATTTTTAGGTATCTTCTTTATTATATTATTCTGAGCATCGTCGGTTCGAACTCCTAGTTCCCTTAGCGTTAAGCCTTATCCATCAATGTCAACAGAGGAGGCTCTATAACGGCTGTGAGATTTCGCTTGGCAGTATATTTGTGAATAGATCTGCCATGGTATATCATTTGATTGAAAGTAGTCAAACCCCATTCTTTGTAACTATTATAAAGAGCCTAATAAACAAAAACCATCCTCGTATTCTTGGATAAATAGCAGGTTGTCCATTATAAACGTATGATTTATCGGGTGAATCATATGGACAAGCGGAAACGATAAAACGTAAGCGCTATTCTTGTTCCGCCTGCTCAAGCTAATTTACAAGTGCACTCACTACATATTGAAATGTCACATATTGGCTAAAGAAATGTCGTTTCGTTTCTTGTCACAACGTACTTATCGTTGAAACCTATGTCACTTGTTTTCCATCCATCCCTGAAAGATTATTATACATGACTCTAGCTTGTATAGTTCAAAGTAAATACGTTATCATAGGAGGCCGTATCATTTTGTTTTACTACCCCACACCACGCAAGAATTTAATACGCTTCTGCCACCTCAGGCACAACTTACTCTCCTGTTCTACCCTGAGTGACTAGTGTTACACTTTGCTTACACTGTTGTCAAGCCGTTCTTNCTCACGATGGTAGAGCATGTGAGGCAAATAAATATAAGGAGCTATAGGTTACTATATGGTTATATAATTAAAAAATCTGGGGATTACATAAAATACTGTAAGTTCGGGGGGGGGGCATTGTTAAGTTAACTAGATCAACAACCTTACTGAGAGCCACGTCAGTATATTGTGATTGTCCCACCTTGAGAAGTATCCGAAGTCTGATGAAGTATGGCGAATTACGGCGGTCGGCACAGCAGGCTTCTTGTGACGCCCATCTCGGCCGGCGTCACATGGAGTAAGATCTCTGACACCAATCTGCATTGCTCTCATATCGGCGTGGCATAACGCAGCATGGCCTTATTCCCTCGTTGGTAGAGGGGGATTCCTGCTTACCGGGGTCTGGGCAATGCGAGTCCCGATTGCGGCAACTGGCTGTCCTGATTACTGCTCATTAGTGATGGCGTGTTCAGGCTGGCCGTCGAAGTAAGGCCTGTTCACGCTATCGTAACACTAGCAATTTTGAAATTTCTGTGTTAAAGTAGAGGATAAATGTAAATCAAACTTTATTATAGCTAGAATCACAGTAGAACTGACGTAAAAATTTATATTTGCTCATAATATCTAGCAGAATATCGTATATCTAATACATTTGAAGACTGTTGTGTTCATAGTTGTAATTTTAATGTTGTCAATTAGGATAGAATATGGCAGGAAAGAAGGGAGAATGAATTGCGTCACGGAGTGTCAGACCCATTTTCTTCCTAAAGGGGCGACTTTTGTGAGACGTTACAAAAGGGCGAGGCTTGCTGCCCACGCGAGGGCCCCCCCCCCCCCCCC